>OMLP01001880.1:0-13127 GCA_900302685.1 Spondyliosoma cantharus
GGCCCCCCCCCCCCTCATTTACGCTCATCCAACACTTCACCTGTGTGCGTAAAAGTCTCAGGAGCCCGTAATTTATTGGATACACAAAGCGGCGGACAAGTATTTCGCTCCGACGTAATTAATCACTCCCTCGCAGTGCAGAAGACTGCTCTTTCCCCTTTCCTAACTTATTTCTGTCTGAGGGCAGCAGAGGCTCGTTTTCATCGCCAGAAGGCAGGACTTCTCTTCTCCCCCCTAACCCCGATATGTGGTAGGCCATATCCCGCTCTAATTGGCTGCGAACCCGACACTGTATTTTCTTTATAAGCCTATCAAAAAGTGGCGACGTTGAAGAAAAGTTCGTCAGATTTACCTTTAAAAAAAAAAAAATGTGCTCGTCACGGTCAGAAATCAAGGTTTAGTCTTTCAAAAAAACAAAACACGGCTCTTTGCAATAGACCTTGAAGACAAGCTGACAAGTGTAAGGCGATATGCAAAACATTTGACTAATTGCCAGGCTGTCTTGAGTTGCAAGCTCGTTTGGAACAGCTAATAAATAAACTCCTGCGCTGCAATCAACAGGCAGGCGTTGAGGAAATTCTTGCGAGACTCATAAATTAATCACTCTGATTTCCAGGCCTCCAAACGGAGATGTCGGCGAATTAATGAAAGGAATTATTCATAATATGTATATCCTCGGACTGTTCTTAATAAACATTGTTTTTGTAAGGATGGAGTAACAGTATTGCTCCGGGCCCACTAATTATAAAGCGAAGTAAAAGGAGGTTAAGTCAGCTTGTTTCCCTAATAACCCCGCATCTTTCAGGGGGTCACGCACCCACGTGGCACTTAAAAACGCTTTATTTAAACATTTAGTAACAAAAATGACAAATCCGTCCGTTTTTTTTTTTTTTTACTGTATCTGCAATTAAATAAAGGACCTCATCATTTATCAGTTGCCTGAACAGAAGCGTGTGTCGTTTGTTTTAGATAATGTAAAGCCTTGTAATGGCAGAGCAGAGGGATCATTTGTTTAGATTGTGCCACTCTGCATCTCCTGGTTCACTTATTCTCCAGAAGAGAAAAAAAAGACACACACCACAGAAAAAACTGCAGGACTATCAGTAAGCAATAGTTTGAGTTGGACAGACTGTTTATATCCTCAGACCCCAAAAATGTAATTAGAAATAAACCAGCTGTGAAAGTGAGGGAAAGAAATGTGAGCAAACCATTAAATCATTGTTTTACTCTTTAATTCCTTTTTTTTTTTCTTCTTCAAACAACTTACAGGCTAATAATTCATTCAATAGGAACTTAGATTTAGTTATTACAAAGATTTTAAAACATGCTGTGAAATATATTGTAATGTCACTGCAAGCAGGTCACAATGACTGTCCACTGTCCTGCTAAATATACAATGATAAAAGATCAGCTGCTGTGATGAACATGGTGCTCAGACAAGGCAGTAACAGGGTCGGTCCTGGTCTCCGTCTCTCAGTGCGAGTAAGCAGGAGAAGGTGGAGATTTTCTTGGACTCGTAGGTTTGTTTTAAGCGTCCACATGATTGAGACGTCCACACACAGGAATCTTTAACTTATGTGCCCTGTGATATTAGAGAAAAAAAGAGTAAACAACCAGAAGACATTTCTCGTACAAATTACTCTGTGGCCTTTAGTTAATTTCAATAGTGATTGACAGTGTTATAATAATACATAAAACCTGATGACAAAATAGCAAGTAACTTGTCAAGAAGGACGAATGAGTCAGATCAAAATAACCGACACGACTTTACGATAAAACTAGAGAATTGTAAGAGATCTGTGTGTGCGATGAGTTCACGAGCAGTTCATCGCTCATAATTTGTACATTTCAACATATAGTGAACATTCCGTATGACAGATGGTTGTAACACTTAGAATTTATGTCCACAGTTCATTAAATTAATATGTCATGAATGTGAACTCTCTGTCATTAACTAAGATCTGTGTGAACTATGATGCCGGACCAGAGAGACTGCTGCGGATTCCACCTCTGCACGTCAGCGTGGCTGTAGGTGTGACCAGGAAGTGGTGCCTGACCCATGTAAAAGTCATCTGGAATATAAACAAATTCACGCCAGACACAAACAAATCCAAATGAGCAAAAAACCCACACAGCATTATAGGGTAAAGGATGATAAATGTGACAACCACAGAACATACTTTTTCTATGGCTTCAAAAAATAAATCTAATCTGTTATTAGAAAGCAGCTGTTTCACAAAATCTGTGATGGGCTGTTAGTATTGTCTTTAACATGGCTGTTCATTTTATCAAATTTATAACTAAATCAAAGATGTGATCACGCAAAAACAAAGGGCCGTGAATAATAAGTAAGACATTTTGAGTCACTTTCATTAAGGGCTGATTTGTTGAAGGGAGTAATTGTTATAATATGGGCAAAGATGTTACAGTAGATAAAAAAAGACACACTTATGAAGGGATGAGGGTCGCTCGGTCCGGTCGTCGTACGTTTGTTGTTTTTCTTCTTCTTGGCCTCTTTGGATGCTTTCCAGTTAATGAGGAACTGTCTGGTTAACTCATTAATTTCCCTTCCATCGAGAACCACTATAAAGATAAAGAAAGAAATTAAACAACCAAACTTAAATTTGTGGTGACATAAATATTAGTGTGGGTAAGTCCAAGCAATGCAGTGCATTTTTCAGATTCATCTGTCAAAGACCATGAACATGAAGAATATCTCACCGAGGGTTTTGCACGCGGTTATCAGGCGGTCTCTGTACTTTGGTTTTTTACACACGGGATTCCCGATCAAGTCCATTTGGAGCAGCTGAGGCCAGTGACTGAACACATCCTCTGACTCCTGAAAATGCACAAAAAAGGAAAACTTGCTTGTGAAATGTGGTGTTTTCATTTTTTTTTTTTACTTCTAATGAGTCAATCCTACGTCTCTAAAGCTCAGTAATTAAAGAGTAAACAATGGACAGCTTTCTTTTAAACAAATATGATGCGTATTTATATATCAGGAAAAACTTTTAAAGACATGGTATGAGTGAATGGCAATGTGAAGTACAAAGGCCAATGGAGAGCACATAAACAACACATCAGTCTATTTTAATAAACAGTGTCGCCGGTGTCATGTAACCACAAGTTTTCTCCTGGGGCAGTGTGAGGCTGGCTCCTCCAGCCAGTTGCCTGCAGTTGTATGTTTATCTAAAGGCACATTAATCCAAGCCTGGAAATATGAATACTCTCTGGACACGCTCTGATTGTTCATTGCCTTCCTGTCTTGGCCAAAGCGCTTCCACTTTTCCAGCTCGTGCTGCAATCAGTTCAGAGGGGACCCCTGAGCACCGCGCGCTCCCAGGCTTTGATAAATGATCGTGTCAGGGCCGTCACTCAGAAGGCCCTCACCGAAGAGCAGCCCAGCGCCAAATTGCCCCCCACGCGGGGGTGTGGAGAACAGCAAAGGCTGGAGACTCACCGAGCTTGGCTGGCTCTCTCGCCTGGACTAATGATGGGCCAGTTATGAACCTGTATTTGACCAGGGCTTCGATTCCCCTGTCCTCTCTGCCCTGCACACAGCTAACGGTCTCAGAAGATGCTCCCCATTTGTCACCCTAGCTGACTGCCTGTCATAATCTATTTTAAAAATCCATAATGTTTCCTCTGGATTCCGAGCAAATGGCACAGAAGAGGGCATTGATCCTTTTGAGGGCTGTCTTTGCAGGATCAATAGTGGCAGACGGGTTGTATAAATTATAGGAGATATCGTCTAAAAATGACACGTGTACAGCAATTACCTGCATCAACGTCTTCAAAAGAAAATCACTGTATTAGGAAAGTAGCCGCAGCAATGTAGTCAATTATACAGTGCTTTCAATGTGTCGTCCTGGTGAAAGATAAAGAAGTACGCCCTTTTAAATGAAGTCATCAACCTTTTCACTGAATACATCAATTTCAAACAGAAAAATGAAGAAGCAGGTCATTTTTCAAAGGAGCCAGAGAGCATAAATCATATCTATGGCCTCAGATGAATCTCCCATAAGGTGCTTCAGGGTATCAAATAGAGGATCCTGAGGCGGAGAGGGAAAAAATCCGCCTCCTAAGGAAAGAGAGAAACTTGTGCTTGTTTAAAGCTGTCAGCGAGAAAAGTCTCAGGGGGATAGCTCGCTGATTTGTTGAATAATTCTGACCCTGTGCGAGTCATGGAGGCTGGGAACCTATGGCGGGATTTGACGGATTTGGTTCTTTAGAACCCTGTTCTCCATATAATTTCACACATCACTGCAGAAAGCCACGGAACAATGTTAATGCTGAGCAGATCAACTAATAGCTGCTATGCACCATGTCGTGCATAGTTGCTGTGATGTGGTGCTATTTATTTTGACTGCACAGTGCACAGCATGCAGCCAGTTTATACTTTTGTCACACCAGAGAAGAAGAAGTCTTGAATCGCAACTTCTAGAATAATTAAAAAGCTGTATTTACCTGCATATTGTGCAATTTATTGTCAGAGGCATAAAAATGCTGGAGCTCCTTCAACACTGTCAGGTCCTTGATCTCATCAATGTTGTTGTTACTGATATTCAGGACACAAAGAGATTCCTGTGCAAATAATTCAGATTCATTAAGAGAGATGAGTTCATTTTACAGTTACAGTAATAGAACAAAGACAGAACATGATAAATTAATCTTACATTGTGGAACCTTTAGATGGAAATATAGAATACAACTTCCCAGAAAAGGCAAATATCAAAAAGTACATTACCATGATTCATTATGGGCACAAAAACTCAGAGAAATGCTACTTTCTATAAAACAATATTAGGGCAAGCATATTACAGTATTATTGCATGTACCTAAAATAAATGTGCATTTGTAAGTATTTTCATCTTTTTCTCTGCTTGTGATCCATCTGGATTAAGCTTTTACATCTTACTTCTATGCCTGAGCCACTTGGATCATGTCCAAATGAGACGCTAGATAGTGCTGTGGCTAAATATTCATCTTGGTTTGAAGTTCTATAATGGCACATTTATAAAAAGCTGGAACTCTTCAAATTTGCACAGCAATTTCTTTAATTATCCAAACAAACAAGAAGCTGAGACTTTTGGTGTGTTTATCCATGGCCAGGCCAGTAAACAAAGTAAACAGACCTAACTGATTTGTCAGACCAGCGAGGGAGCAACAGAGGTCTCTTTGACATCATCAAACCCGGCACAATACTGCTTTTACATGGATCACTGGCCTCAGAGAAATCTGAGAGCTTTAAAACTGGATGTGATAACCTACCAGGTTGATACACCACACATATTCTTGTGTGTAAAAAAAAAAAAAAAGAAGCTAATTGACCTTTCCTCCGTACTTCTGATTACTTAAAAATACATAATTTAAGACCCCAGATTATTGAGGGGGGGGGATCATCGTTCTTTTCTCATACTATATCTGTACTGCACAGTGTAAAAATAGGTCATACAGCCAATGAGAGGAGTGTCCTGGGGTCAAGGAGCAACTTTTCCCCTGGTGCCAGCCTCTGATTCTCCAGATGAAGCTCCTTGAGCTCACAGAGCTTCTCTAAGCCCTCCACCACTGCAATCCTGTTTCCACCCAGATACCTACAGAGCAGGAAAACCACACACATGTTCACACACACCACTGACTCTAAATGATCTTCACAGTAAAAGACCACAATCAGTCAAACTCGTCTACTCACAGCTTGGAGAGGTTCTGCAGATTGGAGAGATTATCGATGTGAGTGATGTTGTTGTTCTGCATATACAGATGGGTGAGGTTGGAGGCAAAGCCAAGGTTGTGAATGTGCGTGAGCTGATTGTCATACAGGTAAAGGACAGTGAGGTTTCTACACATGGAGAGATCCCCCTGAAAGTAGCATTTAGATGTGAGGCATAGACCAGAAAGAAAATCAAAGAATGTAAACATCAGCGTTAATAATGGCTACTTACAATATCTTCAATATTCTTGCTGAAAAAGTGGAGGTGGGTGAGTGTCTTGAGGTAGTCTGGGAAGGAGAGGCCCCTTTTCTTTTTGAAGTGGTGTCTAGATTTAGCGATTAGATCTACGGTCAGGCGTACCATGGTGGCTGCTTTAGAGGGGATCCTTTTCAGCTTCAGCCAAGCATTCAGCCCACAGTAGTGGCTAGATCTCTCTGCTTGAGAGAAAAATAGACAATATGAGCTGAAATAGCCCTTCCTCTGAATAACTTTTTACTAACTCAAAATATAAGTAGCATTAGTAATCACAAATGGCATACAGAGATTAACCTTGCACTGGACTTTTAATGGCCTAAAACCTTAGGGATAATTGATGGGGAAAAAAACATCACAATTCTCCAGGAAACTTGTAAAGAGGCCAAAGGTTGGGTGACCACTCAATTTGTGTTGTAATAAGAGCGGTCAATTCCCAAAGCAGACTGAGCAGAGCTGCTACAGCTTCCTTTCATTCAGTGCCCATGGGGCTTGTTTATTAGCTTGACCTGACATTGAGATATGGAAAATTTGCACTTTGATTTTACTTTGCAATAAGACATCATAACACATCACCTCATTACCTGCTACATTATAAAGCAGTGAACATGTGTGTGTGGCTAAAATATGTCGGTGGGTAGAGAAAAGCAGAGAGAAGTGACAGCAGGTCTTTTTCACACTTGATATCAAGGCATCAGATCGAGGAGACCAGAGACACAGATCGATAAAAAATATGGACAGAAGCTATAAGCTAACTGAATTTATACTCCCCTGGGCGTATTCTCTCAAGGGACATGAGGACAGCACTTTATCACTGTCAAAGAAAGTGCTACATTCATAGATGTCCGGGTGTAGTACGTGAGGGACAGGAAATATATAACGTTATTAAATTTAATGCAGAAAGCCAGTGAAATGTGGCACACAGCCGGAGAAAAAGCAAAACAATGTTATTGTAGTGTTACAAATTACAAATGGGTACGGGTTATGAATGCTAGTGGCTAGCTTATAAAGCTGTAACGTTAGCGTCGCCTTTAACCAAAATAAGCATGAAACACTATAAATGATTTAATTTTGGATATGTGTAAATCATTAACGTTAACGTAAACGTAACTGAACGTAACTCTCCTACCTCTCAGTCTTCGAAAAATGTTTTTAAAAAGAGCTAGCTAACAGTTTTAAGAAGTTGTGAAACGAAGCGAGCGTTTGCAGGGTTGTTTGAGTCTGTCATGTTGCTATGGAAACCACGCAGGCAAAGCGGCAGACACAGAAAAGTGCCCGGTCACAGAATTTGGTGAAACACCGGGGAAGCGGAAGTAAGCGATGAAATGACATTAACGTATGTCTGTGGCTTTTTTATTTTCGCCATTTCATGGAAATACTTAATAGTTGCTAAATCAAATAGTCCATTAATTTAATTTAATTTAGTTTAATTTAATTTAATTTAATTTCAATTTCAAAGCAAGAGAAATTGCTGTTGATAAAATATGATTTAACCAAAAGAAGTGATTAAGATTTTTATCATTATTATTATTATGCAATCTTGGGATGGCTTTGAAAAGATAACTGCTTACTTTAAAATGTGCCTTTAAAAGGATGTTTGAAATTATTTTGCAGTATAAATATTCACACCCTTTGAATTAAATGTATACTAAAACTTAATGATGTTTATATTTTCTAGCTTTGCAGCAAAGATGACATTTCTCCAAGCTCTCAGGACCAGAACCCACTTCTCCCAGTGACCCCTGCAATGTTAATCTATATCATGTCAAGACCTGAGTTTCCTGTAAGCGAGTGACTTGCCTCCACTTATGCACGCACACATTGAGGAGAGGAAGTGTAGCACCTCCTGCTCTCTGAGCTAGGATCAACTTCTTCACATCAACTGCACCATGCCTGTGGGGTTGAGAGCCAAACTAAACATCACATCTCCAGATCTTAGTGGGGTCATTAGATCTGGAAAGCTTAAATACTGTAGCTACCCATAGCTATTAATCATGAGCCTGATCAATCTACTGATCAGTCAATGCCAAATCACCCAGTTGTTTAGCTTTTTATTTCTGTGTGGACAGCTTAGGAGAAGCATTCCACCGCAATCTGTGAAAGCCTTTTTATACTAATGGAGAACATACTTTGGAATTAAAGAATTGCTAAATGTTACGAGTATAAAAGGGTCAAATACATAGGTAATGAATTTTTGGCTGCCCACAATTTGCCTTGATCAGAATTTACATACATTTTCCTATTCCACCTTTAGTCATGCATACAAATGTCCATCTGGTGATAATCATAATATTTACATGTCCAACGAGTTCAATATGTTTCACAGATTCTTAAATCGCCATGAAAGACCAAACATTAGGTGAAACTATTTTAGAAAAGCATACTCTAAATACTTTCTCAGCACTGTGACAGTCATCCATGTAATGCATTTAAATATCTGGCAAAAACATGAGCTATTCAGTAGACCGTGTGTGCAGAAAACCTATACAACAATTTCAAATTCCTAAATTTCATTAAATATAATCTAATAAGTTTCCTCTTCCTAAACCGCTATGCTGAACACCCATCCAATTGAAGACATGACTTAAATAATGGTAAAAGAAAATCATTATAAGAAGCGGTGCCAAAGCTCATGCACATGAGAAAAAACAGACACCTTCACTGCCCCACTGGGACTGTCCCCCCTGCGATACATGACATAAAAAATATACATTTAGCCATTACAATACCATAAAAGAGACAGGACACAAACCCAAGCCAAAGCGGCCGTCTGTAAAAAAGGCAGACTTGGTGAGTGTCTGCTGCGATGGAGAGCAGACACGTTGGGTGAATAGACTCCAGTGTGTACGGCTTCTGTTTCTGTGCTGCATCACTGCCACGCCACAACCTGACGAGCTGGCCACTCTGCCAGAGAGTGTACCACCAAGAGCCAAACTGTGCTGGGAGTGACTCCGCAGAGACATCCCACACATGGCAGCCGATTCCCACTGATCCTACGCAGAAGCTTGAGTTTGTTGTTCCATTATGTAATGCTGTGACAGGCTACCCTTGACTGACTGACTGGTGCGAGGTTAGGCTGTGCGCTGGAATACAGGCCCTACATGCAAAAAGCACAAAGGGAAACAATGCCACAGTGCCTCACACCTTTAGAATACTGTACTATATCACTAAATATGTGAAGACAAGTGAAATTTCCCAGCTACAGTATACTTTGTTTACTTTAATAAAAGACTGAAATAAAACCATATCATTTTGTTGAAAAAGTATGAAATACTCACATACAGATCTTGCACTTTTTATGTTTTTATTTTTTTGCATGAGTCCTGACTGTATAATCATGAGCTACTTCTAGGACAAAAGAAGAAATTGAATAAAAAAGCACTTTCCCAAGAGAAAACACAGAAAGGGCCATCTTTAGCAGTTAAACATAAACCATAAACCAGTAAGTGCTAGACATGCACAAGGAAATCCAAATCGGCTCATAGTTCAGGTTTTAATTGGCAGATGTGTTGATTTGATTGAAGAGTTTGTCCTTAATGACTTGAGACATCAGGCCGTGAATTGCCTCTATGGTCGTCTTGCAGCTGAAATAAACCACAAGGAAAAATTGAGATTACTACAATGACCCCAGAAAAACAGAAAACATACAGAGATGTAACATTTCTGTAGCTGTGTATTACTTACTTGATCTTTTGGTTAGTTTCAATAACAAGCACATTTAATTATATTGCTTAAAAAATAGAAAATAATGGAAAATGTAACAATGATACAGGTTTCAGATCGTGAAATAAGAGCTTAAATTCTAAGTCAATTAGCTGATCGACAGAAAATGAATCAACAGTCATTATGATAATAATAATAATTGTTTTATATCATTATAAACTATCTCTTTGGGTTTGGGACAGTTAGTCAGAAAAGGTGTGATGTGTATGTATAATTTAATAGTTGTCTAACATTTTACAGAAAAAAATATTTATTAATTGAAAAAGTATGATTGATGATTTTTTTTTTTTTTTTTTCTTTTTTTTTTTTTTTTAAATCTTGGTTGTTAGCAATGCAAAAGTCAACATATCAGTTGGGCTGGGAATTGATGTATTCAACTTTTACAAATTCTGATAAATATTGATTGAAAGTAATACATTAATACCATCAACCACATTTTTTTGGAATCAATAATATACAGTACGTAGTGGGAAAGCAGGCTACAGCCAAAGGCAAAACTGAAATCATGGTGTCCAAAATAAATTAAGCCTGTGTTTTTTCTCAAGATTTTTTTTTTTGGTTTTTTTACCTATCTCGTGTTGCTTTGGCCAGTTTGTCCTCAGACTTCCTGTCATGTGTGTCCAACCCGAGCATGAAGCTGCCTCTGCCCAGCTGGGCCTCCGACTGCTCCAGCTTCTCTGACAGGTCAAACACCTGGCCTGTGGTGTAGTCCGAGTTCTGACCATCCAACAAACACACATACACAGAGAAAGCCATTCATGCACAATTTGCCAACAAAAGCTAAACAACAGATTTTCCACAAAGAAGGATTTTGCAGGATGGCAACAAATCTGTCTAACAGGCTGTAGGAACACTTTGTGTGTTGTGGTGACTGAAAAGAAGTCAGTGTAAAGTTTGCTTAAGGTGAGGCCGTGTTTTTAGTGGAAAAGGTAATTAAAACACAATGACACAGGGGCCCCTGACTAGGGTGACAGTATAGCAACTGACAAAGCCTGTCACCCAAGGAGCAGCCCTTTCTTGACATCTAGTCAATTCATCTTCATCCAGACTGCCAAAGAGCTAACTGTTTGGATAAGCCTCTTGCCTATTTAGACTGTTTAGTCAAGCCCGGGACAGAGCGACTGCGTCCATAATGGGAATTCACATGAGGGGCTTTCAATCTTTAGAGTGAACTGCGAGGGGAAAGGAGATGATCCACGATGAACCATGACAGTATCTGTGTCGCTGGAGTCGGGTCTGAGTTTTACACTTATCTCCCTTTTTTAAAAAGTTTAAATTAAGCTTATTACTAAAATCAATAAACAGGGGCTGTTGGCCGCTATGCAGCAATAAATCACAACATCAAGCGGGTGACCACATGTCTCAGTGAGTTATAGAGTATTAATTAACCATAAATCAAAATGTCAAACAATTAGCAAACATTTTGCTTTTTGAAGTTGCCCACTTACCGTGAGGAGACTTGAGGAGCTTAAGGTGTTGACCCAGTATTTATTCCAAAGGAGTTCCAGAAGCTTTCTATCAAGGGAAGACTTGAAGTATGTGACCTCTAAGGCGTAATACCTAAATAAAACAAATAAAGGAAAAACATGAGCCACAGACAGTCATACAGTAAACAGTGCACTACAATAAAGTTCCACTATTAATTTGAAAAAAATAAATAAAACAATAATATATACATGACATGAATGTATAAGCAGTGATGTAAATATCTCTAATATGGTGACAACACTATTATATATATCAATAGACTTAAACGACTTTATTGATCCTTTTGGGAGGTTCCCTCCTGGAAATTGAAGCTCCATGTCACACACATATACAGTAAAATAGTAAAAAAACACATTTAAGTAAATAAATATAAAGACACACAAAAACACACTGTATACTCACTGTTTACAGTGAACACCAAAGTCTTCAATCTTGTTCAAGGGGATTGTCTGGTATTCTGAGGGTCCTTCATCCGGAGGTTTGTAACCCTGAAAATCCAAAGAAGAAATGCTGAGAAATAAAACCAAACAAAATAGCTTCTCTGTGACATAACCAGATAATTATAACATTTATAAATGCTGATTAAATGAGAAAGACAATTACATGATTAGAAATCCTAGTTTATAACGTCTAACAAATAGATATTTAATTACATGGTTAATACATAGTTATTTAGCATAAGATAAAACAACAAAACACACTTTCACATCAATCATTAAAAGCAAAATCTTTGATTACTTTTAGTGTTTAAAGTAAAGGAAAACTGCTACTATGTAGTCTTTGCTTTACCTTTGGGTAGGTCCTGAAGGCGCCAAGGTTGACTTTCCCTGCAGAAATAGTCCGAGTGGGGTCGATCTGTGGGAAGTAAGATACAGTAGAACAGGAAAACAAAGTCAGGGGTCACACAAACCTCCAGGGACCACTCGAATGTGGCCACCGGGTGCCTTTTACTCTGACTGTCAGTGTGCTGAAAATACACACTTAATTATGCGACGCCCATGGCATTTAAGCACCACTGAATCAAATGAAGTGTAAATAGCATACATGGCTGCAATAGCAAAATATTCATCAGTACTGCATAGAAAGCTACAACTCATACATCAACAATCTAAACCCCTTCTCAGTTTCACCCGCATTAACTTGTATCGTCATGCTGAGGAAGAAAAGAGCTTACTCTTCTGAATACTATTTGAAAAGGATGCACTACAGTAAAACAAGGATTTATGATGAAAATGAAAAATAATGACTAAAAATAATATAATATACTATTTCCACAGTCTTACCACAACAGCCACAAAAGGCTCCTGAAACTGCTGGTTTAGCATCTGAGTGCTGACATCTATGCCTGAGAGCCAGCATCCATAGCCCGGGTGACTGTGGTACCAGCCGATAGCATTCTCCAGCCGGCCAACCTGAGGGATAAGAGGGTGATGTAGGTTTTTATTTTAAGGCAAGTAATACTGTATTATACAAGAATACCACTCAACTTAAATAAAAACAGGTAGTATAACAGTATTTATCAAAGATTGCTGACATAATTTGGTGCAGTGCTTAAATTTGGTATTATATATAATTTTGGAATATGTCAATTTCAAACACCTTTCAATTTTCCAGCAGAATTAAAGCACAATGTATTTTTTGTAGAAGAAAAAAAAACATATACACCATTTAGTATCCACTATAGAAGACATACAGTCTTTTACCACCTTATTTGAGCCAATAATCTCGGACAGTACGGGTGAGATGGTTGTGGGATATGTATAATAATCCACTTTAATGCTTCATGTAATTTTATATTTCGATAGTATAGCTAAAAAGAAAAATATTTCAAAAAAGAATTTGGGGATACACTTTTTTTTTTTTTTAAATAAATAAATCACCCATGAACGTTTGGTTCAGACTAAGCCAGTAAATTAATTCCACTACAGATCATGTTGAAAATATTATTTTTTT
>OMLP01001880.1:13147-59337 GCA_900302685.1 Spondyliosoma cantharus
TTGAAAATATTTTTTTTTTTTAAATCCCACATTACCATACAGTCCTCGGATTATTTCATTTTTATTTATGGAAACATTGCCCATAATTAATCAATACAACAAACAATAATGAAGTGATAGCTAACCTGGTAATAACAGTAGATAAATCAATATAATATGGTCTGGTCTAATCTCTGTGGCTACAAAGCATCACATCTTGGTATTAAATAACGTGTAGATGTATGTCTGGTCCACATTACAAATTAAAGGAATATTTTCTGTAACAGTTGAATGATATTTGCCAAGGTCTCAAAATAAAAAAATAAAAAACATGGTTGCATCAATTACATCCATAGAAAGTGATGCACTGTAAATCTAAATAATTGTAATTTCAACAGTGTGTGTGCAGAGTTGTGTTCCTCCTTTCTCAATCATGAAATCTGTAAGATGCCCTGTAATGGCAGTCAGTGTCTGACCTGTTTGGCATTTTCAATGTAGGCAGCCATGTATTCATATGCTGCAGCCTGAGCGTTGACTCGAGTTTCTGTGCCCTCCACGGGCAGGGCAAAGCTGTCCATAATGATCATGGTTTCACCATCCACCTTCCCCAGCATGAGGCCCATCACCTCCAGGTTTCCTCCAGACCTGGCATGCATCACCATCTTCAACAGTGCCAAGGCTGAGATCTTGCAGTACTTGAAGTAGTGATGACTATGGGTCAAAGAAAGATATATTAAATATCAGGCAAATTAAGACTGTTAAAGATTATATTAAGGAGTAGGTACATTCTTAAATACACACCACAAGGTGTGTGCTGGAGTGCTGTTGATAAACAAACCAATGCTAGTTTGTAGCCATGCTAAAAGGGTGTTCAGACCTACCATTACACAACATACGACAACAAACATTTAGCTTAAAAATCATTCAAGGACTTAAACTTAAAACCATATAGCAAAGTTCACAGCTGTACTTACTCCTTTGTCCATGGCTTCGCTGCGAGGATTTCTTGTTGTTGCTTTTTGTCGTATTTGTAAATTTCATCTATGCTCTGAACTTCCTGCATGCTGTTGGTAAGCTCCCATGTTTTCTGAGCCGTGCTACTCCCTGCCATGATGAATGATCTAAGCAAAACAAATGCGTCCTTAAAACCACTATGTTTTGCTCAAGTACACGATATAATGTTATATTTCTCTAAAGATTTCGATGCCGTACCGTGTGACCGGGCCAAATGTCTACTTGCTTAGGTGGCCATGACAGTCAACGATACCAATATACCATAGTGCCATCGCAGGGGATTTAAGTCTCACTGTTCTCTCACAAACATGAAATTGATGTGTCTTTATGCCACATTACATTTTTATAACAGTATAAATTACTCATGAATAAAAAATAACGTTCCATGTGAAGCGACTTTACCGTATTTATCACTCGTATTAAAGAGCGGTCCCCCCTCTGAGAGAATACATGGTTCCGTCCTGGGAGAACTTGTGCAAACCATGGGGCTAACCGTTTGGGGCGCACTGCCATCTAGTGGTGCTGTTCGGAACAGCAGCCTCACTCATAAAGGCTTTTGCTTCCAGGTCTATGGTGCTGTGCTTTTAACTGAAAGCTAAGCTGTCTGAATACTGACAAAACTGCAGCCAATGTTCATCAGAAAATAGTTGTTTTTTTTCCCCCCACGACAGTAGCTCAAACGGCTAATAGGGCTAGTTGGTGTTTGATTTCTATCATTCGTTGCAAGCTAACTTTGTAAACTTCAGTCTATTTCTGCTGAGGTTATAATATCAAAACCCCATCAGCAGCCAACAGCATTAAAAGTCCAACTAATGTGACAACTACTAAACAGTGATTTTTGACACGTATCAGCTATATTTTATGATCTAAAGCTCACTTTTAGCTAGCTTAGTTAGCCTCTCCCAGATGACCTGTTGTGTCATGGTTGCCCATAGCGACCGAATGATGCTTTGCGCCATGCTGACAATCTAGACAGGACTATTTGTCGGGTTTTGGTCTGTTACGGCAAAATGTATGAATATGAATAATATTGTACATTATTTCTGACTTCTGTTGCCAGGGCTGAGTTGCAGGTGAGCTTTGAAACTTCGAAACTATAACTGTAAGATAGCTTGTTGGATGTACATAGTCACAAACGGACGAAAATGGAACAAGCAAGAAGAGGAAGCACCCAAATAAATGTCAGCACTGAAATGTGATCCACCATCCACGCAAATCAAGGTATGTAAGATATAAGTGCTTAGATGATCACCACTGAACTGCAGATACACCAGATATGTTCATATGATGTCTGAATGTTCTCTAAGTTACAGTCAACGGCTGGTAATATAAACTGCCCTGCACAGTGGAAATGCCTCCTGCAGCAGTAGTACAAAGAATATCCCCAAATCCAGACCAAGGTAATGTGCAAGTCTGATGTTAAACAGATTGCATTCTTTGAGCATAGTGTCATTCATTGTATGTATTTATGATACATTCCAGGTTTGGGTGTAAGTTTGATGCTGGGGACTGACTATGAAAGCAAGAAGCATAAACTTAATCAGGAGCTTCAACTGGACTACAAACATTATATTGCCAAGGTCTGGTGATGTATTTGATAACCATTATCAAGACGTGTTGCCTTTTGCTAACTTACAATCAAGTCCTTTTGTGCCATGGTCTTCCTCCAGAAAAAGGATCTGAAACCCAGGGAACCCCTTCCACAACCCCAGGGTCTCTCCCTGCCTATTAATGAGAAGATTTCAGCTCAGGTGTGTGTCTGTGTGTGTCTGTGTGCCTGAGAAGGTGCTAGTGAGTGTCCATTTGTCTTTTGTGTGTCCCTGAGTTTGACATAACAGGAAGCAGTAACCTCTCCATGGGCATCAAACTGGGATCTTTTTTCCGCTGGCATGACGTAACTTGCTCATAACAACACGAATGGAGTTCATACACAAGACTGAAGCTCAGATGTACTGTTGATTGTACGGTGCTCTGTTGTCTCATGGCAACTGCTTTTGTACTTGCATATATGCGCTTACAGTCTTTAAGACAGTAATGGATACAGAACCAGTGGCCCAGTGGCCTAATGGATAAGGCATCAGCCTCCGGAGCTGGGGATTGTGGGTTCAAGTCCCACCTGGGTCGTTTCAATCTCACCTGTATGATACAGATGTTTAGAAGTTTATGATAACACTACAGGCAATTCATCTTTGAAAACACTTTAGATCGTGCCAGGTCAAAGCTACCTGAAATGCATTTCCTCGTGACATTCAAAGCTACAGAAATTAATGCTGTATATCTGTCATACATTCAGCTTTTGTGGCTTGATCCTCAGCCTTTTTTTTGCAAGAAACAGAACACCACAAGAGCATCTGCCAAATCAATGTCTAAATTAAGCTGTGGGAAATCGCGTTGCCTTTAAGCAGCTACCTCAAACTGAGATGAGACTGTGATACTATGATGAGAAAGCCACAGGTGTCATATATTCAAAAGGTATATTCGGTTTGATTGTCATATGTGCGAGTGATGAGTCAAATCACAGCATTTGAGAAAAGTAGCTGGCAGCCTACCTGATGGATGCCTCAGAGACATAACTCTAAATATGTTTCTCTCACAGGAAAAACTAAGAGAGGAGAGAAGCAAAGAATACAACCTTTTCCTACGGGAACAAGCTCAACTCAGAGGGTTAAGGAGGGAAACACCTCCTGTCACTACAAAGGTAATGAGAATAATCAGTTATCAAACAAGTGCGTTGATGCTTTGTAGATATTTCTTCTGTAATAACACCCAGCTATGAATTAGATTCTTTTCATGTTCCTTTTTTTTTCTCTGCCTGGACAGGTTCAAGCTTCAGATGCTGAGTGGATTTCTTCTCCAGCTTCACCTTTGCCCATCAGCACTCATAACAACCCACATCCTCCTTCCAGGGAGCGTCCGAGATCCAGGAGAGATGCTGCCACTCTGACTGAATCATTGGATAATGCAAAAAGGACGGGGACTCAGCGTCCAGCCTATCGGGGACGAAGGCGTTGGCAAATCTATCATCTAAAGGAGCCCTATAGCTCCGAGGAGGAGCTAAGCACAGACAGAGAGGAGGAGTTTGAGTTCAAGCACAGGAGGAGGCGAGAAAGGCACACTCCAGAGAGAGATCACAGAGCTAACAGGTGCAGTTTTATTATTTCTAATCTTTTAATTCCATAGAGAGAAGGTCAGGTATGATAATATAAGTAATTTTCACCTGTGTTGTTTATCTTTATGGCAGGGCTCCTCTGGACATGAAGGATGTGGAAGATCCTGGTGTTGGCGATCAAAACAACAATGAATGGGTTGGGAAGTCAGAGTAAGCAAAATGATCATTACTTCTATGTGCAGCTCTGGTCAACTGCAGCAGAGAGATGTAACTCTGAAACATAATCATCTGAGATAGCAACAGTATTTATATGCAGAGCTGGACAGACGATAACATCCTCCTGGAAAGTTACATAAATTTCCCCCAATCAATGGAGTAATCTGATTGAATGAGCCGACCAGTCAGGTACAGATAATTGCTGCCGCACTCAGTTATTGCTCTCCAGCACTTCTCCTACATCCTGTTGCCTTTCATTGTTTCCGTTTATACCGTTCAGTGGAGCCACTCTCAATAAGCCGTTAACATGTGGAGCGGTGATGGAGGGTGAGCTTTGGCCCAGCTCCAGGCAAACAATTACTCACCCCAGTTCTATCAGAGCAGCTGGATTGATTGGAGAATGAGGCTTCGCTCCCTGACTCTGAGACCAGAGAGGCAAACCGTGAGGCAGCGTATGATGTAAAATGGTAGCTGGGTGTGGCTCAGATTGCTATGCTGTTCCCACTGTCAGTAATTGGATGACTTTTGTTGAGTGTCTGGATCTGCCTGTGTTTAATAGTCCACAAATGCCAGACAACATGAGGACGGCTGCGAGACCCAGACCCGCTACAAACAAGAATAAAGCAGAGTTTGCTACCGGACTCATGATTGGTAAATACCATTCTTATTGCACGATGCTTTTGGACATATATTGACTTGTGTGAATATTGATGGAGTCACTTTTTGAGCATCGTTGTTGACAGCATCTGCACGTTTGTGTTTCTCTGCAGGAGCAGCAGAGGAGCGGGCGGCCTCTCAAATCAGGAAGGACCAGTATAGGCGCGAGCTGCTGAAACAAATTGCTGAACAGCAGATAAACAAGATGAGGTGAGTATTTATTTACTAAACTAGGGTTGTTTTAGCTGGAAAAAATCCCATGAGTCAACAATACACAAAGGATGGGATTATGTTTTTTGCAGAGAGAAGAAACTTGAGATGAGGGTTGCTGCCACTGGAGCCACAGACCCCGAGAAAGAGGTAGAGCAGGACGGAGAGAGCAACGACTTCTGTTGAGGTTGTAATTATTGCTTTTTGTGTGATTTCCTTCTCTCTCGTTTGCACGTTGCATCGCCTCTTCCAGCCTGAACGAATTAAGCAGTTCGGGGCTGTAAATCGGCAATATGCTGACCGGAGGCGAGATGTCCCCTACAAGCCCAGAATGGATCTGGAGGCCGCAGGGAAGGATCTGAATCCGAGGCCTAAAGAAGACAAACCCGATGTGGACGCAGATCAGAGAGCCGGAAGGGGAAAGCCCCACATGGACACATCTCTCAATCTGCAGACAGGGAAAAGGACAGTGACAGCAGCACAAGGTGTCCCCTTGCTGGACTATTTCAGTGAAGACTACCACAGGGACTTCTCAAACACGCTAGGAGAGGTGGCCTTCCCGAGGTAGCTCGCTGTTGCTCTGTGTCACATGAAGGAAACCGTCACCTCCAGTGTAAATTCATGATAGTTTTCTGTGATTTTGTTTTTCCAGAGTCGCTGCTGTTCCTCCTCCCGCTCCTCCCGCTGTAGCTAATAATTACAAGACTCCACATGATGCCGCTTATTACTACTATGGAACCAGGGATCCATTAGATCCTAATCTCCCTTACAATCAGAGTATAGTATTACAACCATCTTCTTTTACAATACTTCTGCCTCTCTTGCCTTTTAGTACAAGTCATGCACACTTTGCGTCACCGCTAGCATTTTGAAAAGTCTGCTTCACATAAAGTCTGCACAGAAGAATACAACAATCATATTGACAAAAATAAAAGCAGTCGTGATGTTCACTGTTATGGATCATCTACCGCATCCCGAGCTGCTTCAATTGGAAATGGATTTGAAATGATCAGCAGTGATGTAAAGTACGCATATTTGAGGCAAACAGGCATATGGCCCCCCCACGGGCTCTGCTGTGTCTTGTGCCTTCACGGTCATAAACTGACTCGGAGTCTGACCTTAAGATGGGAGGAATTCACAGCGGCTTAAATAAACTCCTAGACCTCTCTGTAGAGAACCATTACCATTTATTATGGAGCCACTTTATCACCCCTATCAATGGCCAAGGGGACTTGGCATAGCAATTCATAAATCTCATTTTACAGCAGAACTGATTTTATTAGTGAGGGGATATACAGTTTATTGGATGTGAGTTCAGCAGATCCAGATGGATCTCACTTCATCCAGCTGGTCTGTTTGGTTACATTTATTTTCTTTCCATTTTCACTTTGCTGCCAGTTTTCAGCCCTGGTTCTGAGCTCACAGACATTTTATGTAAGGGGGGGGGGTTAAGAGTTGGCAGACAGTTTGAGCAGATAGCTAATGAAACTGTGAAATCTGTTTGTATTTATTATCTTGTCTTTTTCTATTTTCTGTAGTAGATGGTCCGCCTGAAGCGCTACAGCAGTTTGGAAATTTCCACAGTCCTCGTAAACCACCACCTCCTCTCAGACCTGCTGAGTCAGTCTCCATCCCAGCGCCGTTATTTCTGCAATAGAAGTTTTTTTTATTTAGATGATAAATCCAGTTTTAAAAAATTCAGCACAATTTCAAACTTGTGTCCAAGTCCTATTCTTTACATTGACAATACATTTGTAGAGTATAATAGCTTGAACAATAGTAGATTTCTCTCTCTTCCAGAAGAGGGCAATCACTGCATGTATGTTAGTTCCTCCTGCACACATCATTTCTCACTCTGTCCATCTGCTTCCAGAGAAACTGATCAGCGTAGGTCATCTCCCCTGCATGTTGGAGAGCTTCCTGAGGACAAGGCCAAGCAGAGGAGAGAGAGTGCACTGATTTACCAAGAAGCTCTCAAACAGCAGGTATGACATTAGCTCTCCAGGATATGATAAGATGTGTCATATATAACAACTAACTTAGCCAATTAGCAATGACTGTTTGTGACCAAGACGTGTGCTGTGCCCGGCTTTCAGTTGGGTAACTTTAGTCGAGGGTTTGAGGGAGCAGCGCACTGTCTGATATGCCAACTGTCACGCTGACACTGCTGTAACAGGCTCCGCGCTGATACCGGAGGACACCCAGGCACTGACTCATTTTGGAGACGGCAGATATTTTGACAGTTAGAGACCAGATCACGGTGGACTCGGCAGTTCCCAGTGGGCAAAGAAATGCATCAACTGTTGAAACACCCTGCCTTCCCCTGTGTCCAGATCAAAGAGCGAGAGGAGCGCAAAAGAAGAGAGAAAGAAGAGAGGGAGCGATATGATACCAAGATAGAGGCTGAGATGATGGCATACAACCCCTGGGGGAAAAGTGGAGGAGGCGCTCCAATTAAAGACCAAAAGGGCAACCTCGTCAGTAAGTTGGCTTTCACTTTGTGTCCTAATGAGGTCTGCTAGACCCGAGATACTTAGTAGATACACAGCATGTTTTAGGTACTTATGCATGTTTCCTTTCCCTCAGGTGACCTGAATCAAATGCACAGGATCAACGAGGAGTCATATAGGAATCCCGTTTCTAGGAATAGTGGACAGACGCAAAGCGTTTCGACGAGAGATGGGGACATTCCTCTGGCTGAAGCCAGGGCTCCTCTTTCCCATCGAATACCAGGTAGTGTTCGGTCTCTCTGGGTTATTGTGTATTGTGCATTTTGCCCTTTTTTCTTAGATAGATTGCTTTCTGTCTCACTTGTCCTTGCAGGTTTCGGTAATCAGCCAACTCCACAGCAGCTCCACATGCAGAGCAGATACAAAGATGACCTGAAACGGCAGGTGAGTCCTGGGCTACAGCCTTTTAGTGGAGGGCTTGGATGCTAATGGAGGGCATAAATCAAACAATGTGTCTCCCTTTTTATTTTGTCTAAATACTTCAGCATCCCTGAGCACTTTAAAGACGTTGTAAATGAACTACAAATGACCTTTTTCTTACCAACAGATAGAGGAAAACAAGCGAAAGCAGGAAGAGGAGAGAGAACGGATGAGGGCCGAGGAGGAAAAAGAAGAAAAGAGGTTGGCGGACCAAAGGGCTGGAATGCAGCGGGAATATGATGAGGAACAAAGGAGGCAAGAGAAGGTCAAGGTGAGGAGTTCATCTCTTTGATGAACAACACTTGATCACTCCTTCCTCCTTGCAGCTGAGTGGGGTTCCTCACAGCGGGCTTGCAATTCAGAAACAGTTTTCTTTGCTTTCAGCGGCATAGGCTGGAAAACCAGAGTTGGATCAATGAACCCAAAACACAACACACAAAGGAGGAAAAGAGGCTGAGGGAGCAACAAGAGATTGAGAAGAAGGTGTCTGACAGCGCCCGGGACAGAGAGGAGAAAAGGGAGCAGTTGAGTAATGAGGTACAGTAAGCCATGAAACTCATTGGTTTGTAGCTTGCAGTTTTATTGAACACCCTTGTCAAGTAATTCTGCTTGTTTATTTGCAGCGAGCACCATCTCCTCCCATTCCAACCTTGCAGAGGAGGCAGACAAATCTCGTGGCATCCAGACCTCCCTCTGTTGTGAGCCAACTTTCCTCCAGGACCGTAAGTCGATAAGTAAATAAATAAATAAATAAATAAGTAAATAAATATTTTCACATCAACACTGTGTATCTGTGGTATGAAACTATTTTTTCTACGACAGGAACGCTCCGTGTCAGCACCACACAACAGACAAGTGCCTGTGAAAACCCCCCAGCCACAAGGTAAGGCAGCCTTTACTTATCTGTACCCCATCCCTTCTAAAAATCAAATGCCTGGCTGCTTGTAAATCATAAATTACCACTCAAAAATGCATAATCCCAATCCAGGTCACTTTCTCTTCTCGATCCCTCTGTTTGCATCAGATCGACAGCAGGAGGTGATCAGAGAGCTGTCAGCCCTCCGCAGGTACCTGAGGAAAGAGCAGAGGCAGCTGGAGACTCAGCTGGACCAGACTGATCGACAGGAGAGCCACTACACTCCCCCCAACAGGTACCACAGTCGCCTCCCGAACAGCAGAGCTTATTTGCGTGCCCAGAATTAACAGGCCTTCATCATTTCCCTCTCAGCTAAAAGATGTGACATTTAGAGATCTTATTAATCGTGCTCTTTCCATTCAGGTCCAATTTCACCTAATGCACCCCCAGATGCATTTACGGTGAAGACACAATACTAATTCTGTCTTGTTAAATGGCAATTTTGATTCGCCGTTCATATGTGAGGAGGCTCCCTCATGCTCCGAGCTAATGAAAGTGACCGGGGTCAAATTGGCTATCTCATAATCTCCATTCAGATTTGTTTCAGGGACTCATTACTGCAGCGATGTAACTGTATGATACCTGGGGGGAAATTTTCTTTTTTCCTCCGTCTTCCACGGCTCTTACCAGCCTAGAAAAACCCATGCAGCGTAGCATGTGAGTAGCCCCCCTCCCACCCCTTAAAAGGACAAGAATGTACTACAAGCTACTTATAAATCTCTGCTTATATTCAAATAAGTTTGCTGCCAGTCATCAGAGAAATGCCTCTGAACTGGCGCCAGTCCCACTGCTTTTCTGTGCTTCTAATATAAGCTGCTTACACAGAAAGCCCCATGCTTTTAGGCCTCATGAAAGCATTTGGAAGTGCTCAACACACACAAACCAGGTGCTATGTCCTTACTATTTAATAACAATATTCACTTAACAGCTTTTGAATGTAGCCTAACCTACAGGGGCCAGCGTATCAAGTGGAACTGCAGGCTCATTGGACAGCATTCAAGACAGGGAACCAATGAGACATTACAGAAAGGCATCTGTGGTTATTTGAGGTAACTGCCCCGTTTTAAATTGGGGCTTTCCTACCTTTGCTCAGGCCCAGCAGACGACCCAGAGTGGACGCCTTTGAATCGGCGCACAAGCAAGACGTCCGGCCATCAACCAGGAGTGCCTCCTCTGCTGCTGAACGCGTAAATGTGGAACATTTCAGGGAGTTCAACCGGCTTAAGTACAGAGGTGATGACAGACACTGTGATTTCTAAAATGTCAGTTAACTGTGCGATCTGTGTGCCTCAAACATGCCCTCGACGTCAGTATCATGAGCAGTGACCCTCTGCCTGCTAGTGCCAGTTGTTCCTCCTCTATGATCCAGAGGCTACAAGTGGTCTTAAGTGCAAGGACAGGTCATACAATGCACGTACAAACTGCAGTAAGACTTTCCCAGTGGTAAAGAAGAAAGAAATATTATGTCTCTCCTGTAGTTGTTCTGTGATGACAAATCAGTTTATCCCACTGAACTGACACCAGTTGGACATTGCTTACATTGCCTCTGCTCTCTGAACTGACCCATTTTTCCCAACTTTGATATCGATAAACCTTCATATAATTGCCTCGAGCGTGGCGTCGTTGTAAGGACAACAGACGGGGATCGCTGCGGTCCTAAACCAGCTGGGCATCGGCAGATGGTTTAGACTTTCCAGAGCCTCATCAGTCCTCCGTCTCCCTCTAACCACACTGAAACTTTAATCTCATGAGGTCGTGACAGGCAGCATGAACAGAGGATGTAATGTAAGCGACCAAGGAAATGGCTTTGGATGGGTTCCCAGAGCGAGTTAAAGCAGGAGTCTGAGCTGCAGCTTGTAGGACCAACAACATAGGAAGAATTGCAAGTTTGTGACAAAATTACTTATCAAACTTCCTCATATTAATTATGGATTAAAAGCTGCATCAGATCCATTCTGCACAGACAAACGATGTAGGGGGAGGGATGTTGCCAGGCTGTGGAGTTGCTGAGTCACAGCCAAGATGGAAGACGAGACAGACATTAAAGAAGGGGGGCAATTAGAAATGACTTCGACAAATATGAAAAGTGTTGGTTCCTCTTTTAATCCCTACCACTAGCCTGTGAGTCAGTCTGATTTTTGTTATTGCTTCATCGGAGGAACCCTCTTGATTGTTACTGAAGGACAGATGTGGGACAACGCCTCATGGCATAATTACTTTCCTTTGTCAGACACAGCATCTCGAGAGGAGGTCCGTCACATGTACCCCGACCCCCCCGCCGACGCGCAAAGTCTGGACATCCAACAGCAGGCCCTCCTTCGTGAACAGCAACGCAAAATCAGGCTCATGAAGAGAGAGGAAGATCACGGTCAGTGAGCACAAAAAAACACATTTCTCCTCCAACTGTTGTGCTCTTTAACTCATTGTTGCGTTTCACCGCAGACTTGTTGGAGCAGCCCCTGAGCAGCTTTCTTCCTGTGAGTACTCATCAAGATATCGTGCAGAATTTTTCTCTTCTGATTGGTACGTGTTTAATAGATTGGTTGGTTGGTTGGTCTTTCTTTCTTTCTTTCTTTCTTTCTTTCTTTCTTTCTTTCAGAGGAACAAACCTGGACACTACATCCACAGAGACTCCAACCTGCCATCTGAGACTGCTTTTATTGGTGAGCCTGGATAAACATGGCCTGTTTGTAAAGAATGTCCCTGTTCCTCTTCTTCTTCTTTCAAGTACGAAAGAAAGTATTTGGGACACAATATGCTTTGGGTCTCATTTTTTTTTGTAAGGCTTCAGGCATTTTTCATAAAGGTGACATGGCTTGGGAGGTCAGCTACATACACCCTCATAATACCACACCACAACAGCCACTGCACCAAGCCTATTTAGCTCTTTGTCTCCGTGCCAGGCGGGTTGATGCACACGCCAGCTCGCGTCCTGGTGTGGCAGCTGCTGCCAGTGCTGGGTGCAAGGCGCATATGCCAGCTGCAGGGTGTTGATAGGACAGTGCCAGCCATTGGGAATGGGACATTGTAAAATAAATAAATAAATAAAAGCCTGGCACAGGAAGTGAATACTTTCCTTCTTCTCTTTTCCATTAAAAAAGTTCATTGTTTTCATGTTACTCATATCTGAATTGACAAACGTTTCGGTCCCTTATCTCTGTCCTCGTCAGATTTGTACAGTGACGATGGGTGTGAAGAGCGTGTTGATGAGCAAAGACGCCTTCAGGCCTCCGCAGAGCACCGGGAGAGGACAGCCCCACGGAGGAGACATGATGTATGCCGCTGATTAGTAAATGGATTCTTTTGTTTGCTTCAGGTCAACAGTCTGAGTCACTGCAGCTCCAGAGAGGCATCTATTTCTGGTCCTTTCAATGCGTATAATTGAAGTCCCACTAGTTTTCCGATGTTGCTCTAAATGTATTTTTTATATTGTACAGGAGGGAGTTGTGTCCATTAATCAAAGGAACCATAGCAACCAGGTAGATTCCCAGTCCTTACGCTCAGAATCGAAAGTCCCACAAAGGAAACACAACCAGCAGCGCATTGAAAGACAGGACAGTGGCGATCACAGCAGCAGATCAGGTGAGAGATAAAGTATTGTGAGAAGCTGCATGCGAGTTTCATCTTATACATCTATCACCTTTCAGATTATAAGCATCCCTTAATTTCTGATTGCCTTAAGAAATGTGTGTTACCTCCGTTCTCTCCAGAGGTGCTGCCGGGTGATGAGGTGGATGTCTCCTCTCTGTGTTCTGCCCTGGAGAGGCGTGTTTCTGTGGACACGGTTGCCACAGATCCCTGGCTGCGGCCTGGAACATCGGACGCTGTGAAACGTTCGGGCTGTGGGGAGAGGCCGACTATCAGGATGGATACTCCACCCTGGCTGACACACCGCGTCACATAGCTTCCATTACCTGGCATCTAAGGATGGACAAACTGCACTGACTGAGCCCAGGTCTAAAAAAAATATCACCACTTTTCACTGACTGACATGTCAACTGGTAGACCAGAGTCTTAGTTAGTTAGTTAGTTTAGAGAAGTAGCATCTTACACAAGACTCTAATATTCTCTTCAGAATGAAAAGTGCACTTTTTTACCCTGTCAGACAGAATGAACAGCTTGTATTTAGCTCTTGAACGTTTTGTAATGTGTATATTTGTACTATTAACTAATGTTTGTTTTCATATAGTCGTAACAAAAAGAGTTTATTAAATACAAATGTTATTATTTCAATGTTGTCATCATTAATGGAGAGGAATAAACGGCTATCATTTAGAAGTCAGTGATTCATGATTTCAAATCAACCAAGTTCAAAAACTTTATTGACCTAGAACCTGATTAGAATGCCAGATGATGTATCGTACAGAAAGTTGTACATAATCTTTTTTTGCAACATAGAAAACTTTACATTGCTGTATCATATACATTTTGTTTTCTACATCCATGAGCAGGAATGCATCCCATTCATACTTAAAGCACAGCTAACAGTTCTCATCTTCTCTATACATATAACTTTCCCCAAAACCAAAGAAAGAAAAAAAAAATTAAATATATTATTAACTTTTGATTTTGTACACAAGAGTGAAAACTAAACTCAAACATAAAAACAGAACTAGTGACTCAAAAGCAGCTAGCATCAGGTTGACAATTTATCTTCCAGTTTCTGAAGCCCAGTTATCATCCATCTCAGATAAAAACCTAAGAACATATAAAATGGAATAATTTAACCCTTCGCTTTCCACGGTGTCGTTCGATCACAAGTCATACCGTATCTGCTGGAGATGGTGCAGTCAAATAAATTATCACAAAAGTAAAATCTCCAGTGCATTCGAAAAAGAGATCAAGTGCAGCAAATCCAGAGGAGGAAAAAAAATAAACAAAAATAAATGAAATCTAGTGTTATAAGATTATATTACATAGCGGCAGATCTGTACAACTAGTTTCATCCAAGAGGCTATCAATACTAATGTTAGCCATCTGCGGCGCAGACAGAGAGATCATTACTATCAATGTGTGACAAATGTCACATTTCATAGTTACTAAATATGTCTTTGCATGTTGTTGAAACCACTCATTCTTTACTTTTTAAATATACAGTAAGAAGCACACATTGTTTGAAATATATTCCTTCTGAGCAGATCAGAGATATTGGTAACTGTCAGTTGGTTATCAGTAGTTTTATCCAGTGGATGCATCGCTACACCTTGTACAAGACGTTACTGTTCATCATGATATCAAGTACTCTGTCTGTTTGTGTATATAGGCGTGTGTGTGTGTGTGTGGGGTGACGGGGGTTAAGGGTGCGGGTGGGTGGTAGCAGATGGCCGATTGATCATCAGCCACTTAAGTCAAGTGTTCGGCATTAACCACGTGGAGGGCCCTGATGGTGACACAGGGCCTCAGTCGTACAGATGTGTGGTGGAGGCCTCGGTGGAGCCAGGCTATTTGTGGTGCAGCATCACTGGGTCTCCTCCCCAGCCTCCTCCGCGACCTCCGCGTCAGCCTCCTGCTCGACATGTGCCGGCTGAGGCTCCGGTTCGGGCTGAGGCAGCTGTGCGATGTGAAACACGAGGCCGATGCGCAGGTAGAACTTTCTCAGGACGGCCCGGAGCTCGGGGATCAGGTCGAACTGCATGATCTCGCACAGCAGAGGGTAGTACCTGGACGCATGAGCCTTGAACTGAGGGCAGAGGAGGGACGAGACAGAGGCAGAGTTAGACATCTTATCTATATGCTGTATATTTGGTGCAAAATGGCTGAATGTGACAAAACCTTTTTCTTATTGGTTTGTTTCTGATTGTTAAAAAACAGCCCGAGTCCACCGCTATTTTTGGATGTCAGACCTTATTGTTAATTATCGCCACACCACCACAAGTCAAGTCAAGTCAAGCGTTTTCGGCTCCTTACCCTTTCATCGCTGATCTTTAGCACCTTGGTGAGGAAGAGCAGCAGCAGGTTGGTCCAGGCCTCTCTGTGGCTTTCCGAGGTCAGAGCCAAGAAGTATGCTACGGCCTCGCTGCACACACTGTAGCACACAGACAGAGAGAAGCACACATATCAGAAACGTGTATTTATACATCGGGAGGACATTAAACTGAAAAGAAAAATGGTTGTTCAAGTGAGCATCTGCACCTCTGCCTCGCTTTCGCTCAGTAGCCACTAATTAAAGCCACTGACGGGGGCAATTATGGAGACACTTTTCCTCCCAGTTTAAACTTGAGGAAAACTGACGCGATCTCTGACCTTTCTCCTCCGACCCTGCGGCCCTTCTCCGACATCAACGCCATCTGTTGGCCGTTCGCGCCCCTTTCTCTTCCCCCTCCTCTCACACTCGAGCCTCTTTGACCTAATCAACCCCTAAATCTGCTTCAGTCAAACTGTGCATATGTGCTGTACATGGCCTCTGGTAAACAAGTGTGTGTGTGTGTGTGTGTGTACAACTTTAAGAATTAGTGAGCGCCTGTGTTGTTTGTAGACAACAGGATGAAAGGCAAAATACAGGCATGATGACACATAACAGCTTTCCCTTGAATTAGGATGTCTGAGCCGCTTGCACATGCAGCGCACCATCCTTCCTCCTCCACCTCCTCCTCTACCAGTCCTCTTCTTCTCTCCTATAATGAATGCGAGTAAGGGAGACAGGCAATGATTCTGCTTCATCTTGATATCATCATCAATTCGAGGGCGAGGCTGGGAAAGAAAAGGGGGTGACGGCTGTTTGCGAGGCACTGAATAAAGATGCAGCGATGACAGCAGTGCTGACTGAACAATGAAACATCAGTGTGCTGATTCCTTTGGATCTATAAAGCAGACGGCATCCCTTTCAGAGAAATGCAGAGCTGTGCACACGTTGCGTCTTTACAGTCGGTTACTCGTGGCGGATAGTGACATCAAAACGGCCTCCCCTTCCCTCGGGGTCTCTTTTTGATTTCTCCTTCCTCTGAGGTGGCTATTGACGATTCAGCCCGGAGAAGTGTGATATCTTTGTTCTCACTTTGATAACAGTGATGGTGCATGTGTGAGAGATGTACTGAGGTTAACCCCAGTCTGACTGATTTGTCCTCAGCTCAGAGGACAAATGATGACTATCAGTCGATATTAACGACGTATAGGCAAAAACATCCCTGATATTGGGCCAACTGATTAAGCAGGAATGGTGGTGAAGCAGCTTAAAGATATAGATAATTTTCAATAACAAGAAACTGCCCTCAAGACTTTGAGCATCATTAAAATCATTATTTTTTTCTCCTCTTCTTCAGGATATATAAGTTGAGTTGAGTTAAAATCACAAAAAAAAGTGAGACTGAGCTTTTGAAATTCTGAACATAATGAGACCAGAAATTCACATGTCCATCTATCTCAAGTGCACACCTAATTAAATGACTAAAACAGAGTTTCTGCAGAAAGAAGTCCTCTTCTGAAAGCATTCACCGTGTTTTCTTCCCAGTAACAAAACCTCCAATTAGTTTCTCATTTCTGTCAAATTGAGAGCACATTTTCAGGCATAAAGTCCACCTGTTCCAACTCTCTCTTGACACATGTTTAGTAGGAGTAGTGAACTGCAGACGGCATCATTAGTGGGCTGAATGTAAGCAGCACAATACCAGAATCCATTAGAAAGATTAGTAGTTTAACCTGTCACATTATGTGCATTAATCGGTGCATTTCAGTCATTTTCTGTGGGCAGATTGTGGTGCAGTCACTAAAGGACTGGAGGTGAACAGCGATGAGTGTCAGAGCAACAAGAGAGGAACGTTGCACCTACCCAGAAATCATTGTAAACATCAATGGAGGTGTAATTGTCAGATTCACTGACGACCGCTGAATGATCAGCAGCTGCAGTGGGATACGAATGCACCACGTGTTTGTTCCTTACTTGAGCAGTCGTCTCTGGACTTCCTCCCAGGCGTCCTGGCGGCTCTCGTCTGTGTACATGCGAAACAGGATGCGCAGGCCACACGCCAGGCTGCTGGTCTCCTGCTTCAACAGGTTGGGCTTCGACTTCCCCTTGAAACCTTGAACACACGCACGCACAGATGCACTCAGTTACAGTCACAGGATTTTTTTTACATTTTTTTCCTCATTATGATTAGTGATGGGCGATTTCATCATTATCTGTATCTGTTCAACCAGCCAAATGCTACGTATCCATATCTGTGCTTGGAATGGGCGGGGCTTAAACTGGAAGTGGTCAGTGCTTTAACCGGAAGGAAGTTGATAAGGGTTAATTACAACTTTTTATTTTACAAAACTATTTAAAGAAAAGCCTCAGATCAATGTTTCATGATCAAAAGATTAAGGGAAGTATATATAGAACACGTTTTTTATGAATGGAAGAATAAGCGTAACACCATTTATGTTTTTTTATTGTTTTTATTTTTTTGTTACATTGTTTTGTCTTTTTCTGTTTTTGCTGTTCTTTTTTTGTAATGATGAACTTCAATAGAGTTCGCTATTTTAGTGTTTTTGAGCCCATTGTTTTGGTTTGCCTTGCCTGGTTAGCGGTGTTTGCAGTCACAGCAGGCAGCTGGTTTCAGCGAAAACAATTAAAATCCTTTGCACAATGCCCAGCACCCAAAAGACAAAAATGCTAGCCGTCATTACTCTCAAACTGTCTGAAGAATCAGCAAGGCCTGAGGTAAAGCCTACCTGCTTTCCAAAGTAAGGTCCTCTGCTCGTTGTTGGAGTTGAAGGCCTTGGCGAAGCGGTGTGACTCCAGCAGGCAGTCCAGCAGCTTGAAGAGCTGTTCTGAGGTCAGGTAGCGATACATGCCCTGGTCCTGGGTCTCCACTGGGACGTCTGCTACAACCACAGCATCCCGCTTCAAAAACACAGACATGACAGATTATTATTGACTACGATCACAGAGCACAGACATGTAGAAAATGATAAGAAAAAGGGACTGTTACTATATCATGTTTGTACCTGAGCAGCAGCAAAGTTCTCAGCATCTTCCTTCTTACTGGTGGCAGGAAAAAACACAATGTTATCGATGGTCTGGATCAGCTCCAGCTGCACGACGCACTTAATCAGCAAAGCTGCGAATAAGCGCTGCTCCTGGACCTCTGTGGGACATACAGATAAACTTCCATCAGAGCACACACACATACACACACAGAAAAAGCTCACAGTCAGTCTTTGAGTGAAGCAGCAGGCTTACTCGCTGGAGCCCTGCTCCTGGAGCCATCCTCACACATGCCTGAGACGGAGCTGTACTGACTGTGCCGGCGGTTCTCAATCGCAACCCTGTCAGCGCTGCCGATGGAGTGCTGGTCATCACAACGGGACTGAATATCCACTGACTTTTGGGAAATGGAGTCCTGAGAGCAAAGTGGGCAGAGTTAATGCAACTTAACATAGGCACAGTACTTAAATTATACAGAAAAAAACTGCATCTCCTCACCAGCTGTTTGTCTGACAAACTCTGTGCGGTCAGGTGTTCTCCATCTGCCCCTGCTGGTCTCCATGTTAACAGCCTGAAAATCAGTTTACTCAACAAATCACATTCATTCTTGGACAGAAGGACAAACAGCTAACAACATCCAGGCTAAAAAATAACCTGAGCTAGATTCATCAAGCTAAAGAAAGTCTTATTTTGGTCAAAGTCTTTATTGATTTATATTTTTGATTCATTCATTCATTTTCATTTTCATAGTTTTTTCCTCCAGAGTTTTCTATATTCATTCACAGCAGCTTACGCGTGTGGGATGGTGGTCTTGAAGATGTCGAGCATGCAGTTACACGTCTTGTCCCAGGTCTCTAGGGAGAATTTCTCTCCATTCAGGATGACCACGTTCTCTAGACAGTTGGTGCCTGAACGGGCAAGCTGCTCATTATCTACAGGCGCATGGAGGAAAGGGGGGGGGGCAGAGAGAAACAAAGGAAGGATAAATTGAAAAATGTAAGCTGTATCGATAAAAAATAAAGTCTACAGAGATTTCTGCCTTTTTATCTTTTTCTCCAATAAAGAACCCAAAAATACTACAACACCTATTGACTATGTGCTTTCGCCTTTTTATATAGTGATGGTCCAGCATTGATCAAGCACATAAAAGCTTGCAGGCAATCATTAAGACCTGTCTACGCAGCCAAGCCCAGGTCACGGCTAATGCCAGTAACGGTCCTGATTTAAACCCAAACACTGCAAAGATCCTGGGAATCTTAAGCTACTTGAGTGAAGGTAATATGAGATAGAAAGAGTTGTCATGTGCTCACCTTGCTGCACACACCAGTAGAGCTGAGCCAGGATGTCATCCAGCAGGACATCACTGAGGGACTCAAAGTATTGGGTGAAGACATCACAGATGGCATAAAGTGCATGGTTGCAGGTGGTGGTCATCCACTCTGCTTTCTGAGGGTGCAACACAAACACTGTGAGAACAAAGGCTACAAGACATTTCCGCAGCGTAGACACTGTATTTTGATATCTGAGACACATTTACAACAACAGGTCATGTCGGTGTGAAACAGACAGAATGCGAAACAGACATTGAGGATGAAAGACTTGTCATGTACCTCGGTCTGTTGCTCAGGCAGCTTCATGTTGTCAAAGATCCTGAAGACAATTCTGAACAGGTCTTGCCACCAGTGTTTCTCAAAGGTGTGCCCGTAGGTCTTCATCACTTCAAACATCACTGTCAGCCCCCTGGGAAATGCGCGCACACACAGACACACACACACAGATTTGCCCTTTCCTTGGTGCGACCGCTGACATTTGCTTTTTTACAATATGCAGTCTATTTCTATCTTGCAGACACTTGCTGCGCAGCAGCACTGTACAGAACCTGGACTCGTCTTTATTGCTGTTGAATTAAAATTTAAACTAATAGCTGTCATGCCTTAAAAAAACACAGCAGGCTAAAGGTGAACTCCACCTACCTGGTCCTGACATCCAGCTTACACCTGTTGATGATGCAGGAGAGCTCAAAGAGGATGGGGAACCACCCCCGCACCCACACACGGTCCTCAGGTGCTACATTCATGTCATCACTGGTGTAGTCTTTGAAAGCCTGCCAGAGAAACAGATCCACGTTCACTACTGTACCGCCTCTGCCTCGGGGGAGGCTTAACCCTCCTGACTAAATAAATGCACATTGGCATATATGCTGTGCGTGGCCCTGACATACAGTGTACCCACTCACTCTCTTTCATGCTTTCTGATGCACAGACTCTCCCTCTTTATGGTGTCAAGGCCGAGAAAAGGATTACAGTAGCTTGACAAATCTGTGCCCGACAACATGTGCACGAAGCACATTTTCATACACACTGGATGATGTCAGTAGATGCGGCAATTTTGCACATTAATTCATCCTGTACTGTACAGTTTATAATCTAAGCAAAACATGCTTTTATTCTGCCAATCTTCAGATGATGTTTAATAAAAGCTACAGTGTTCGCATTATTCTTGATTCCATCATCGCTACAGCTTTAAAGAAAATAATAATATTCACAGTCTGTCTAAAGTGATGCACAGTTAGGTCTTTACACTGAGAAATAAACTGTGCTGTATAATAATTATGCCTAAACAGTGACTTTAAAGGGTAACACTGCCAAGTTTACACATTAAAGCGTATTAACAGGGGTTGGTTAGTGCTACAGCATATCCGAAAAAGTAGCATAAGCCTTCTGTGTGTCCAGAGGAAGCTGCATTTAATCTGATCAAAATGAGTGAGTGATGAGTGATATCACTGAAGGCAATTTATTATGGAGCTTCCTCTGGCGCCACAAAAGGCTTTAAACTACATTTATCACATATACAGTAGAACTCCCCAAGACCTCTAAACACACTTTAATGTGCAACATTGGTGGAGTACCCTCATGCACATTTTCCATCACATTTTATGACCTAAATTCCATGTAAAATTATTTTTTGGAGTGCAAAGCTGGGTCTGATGCTGACCTGTGGCCTCTCTGAGACGTATTTGGCGCAGTGTCTGATGAGGCGTATGGCTTCCATGCTGGTGTCCGGGAAGGAGGCATTGCATGCAAACTCTGACAGACACTTAACAGCATCTTGGAAGGAGTCGATGGTGGCTGCAAAGTGCTTTTCAAATACATTCGCTGGGACAGAGGGAGGTTGTAGAACAAAAGAGGGATGGGTGGAGGGAGAAAACGGTAAATGAAGAGACAAAGAGAAAGATCAGAATCTGGTGACCACAAGATGCATGTGACTGGTTCAGTACAGTATAAGTTATGACATTCCTTCTTAGGCGTCTGTGTGTGTGTGTGTGTGTGTGTGTGTGTTGGACTTACTGACGATATGGCCGGTGGTCTGGAAGGCCAGCTCTACGATGCTCTCGTCCTGGTCAGAAGCAGCCAGGTGGAAGACGGAGAAGATGTTCTTCCAGCCTGAGCGGATGTTCGCCGCCTGGGAGTTCACCATCTGGGCTATACAGCGTACCACCATGTCTCTGATGGTGGGAGACCTGGATGAGAAGGGGTTAAAATAAGAGAGTGAATTGGAATAAGTAGGAGTCAAAGGGAGAGCAGTGAATGAAGAACCAGACAAAGAAAAGGATAAGTAGGGAAAAACAAGTATGAAGCATAAGAGTTGATCAATTAAAACAATGAAAATTCATCTCTTCATTGATGTCAATTATCTTTAAAAGCCCTTCATAACACCCTCAATTCTATTCTCAGGCACAATCATTATTCCAGCCCCGGCTAGTCTTGGCACGACATGTTTTTACAGCAACTGTTGCCATAGTGAAGAGCAATCCTAATTGCTCAGTAGTTATGAATGAGAGAGAAACTCTGCCTCCACTTACCCACACACACACACACACACACACACACACACACACACACACACACAGAGAGAGAGAGAGAGAAAGAGGAGGGCAGCATGAGTGAGTCTAATGGACACACAACGCTGCAGGCTTTACATGGCTGCCTGCCATCTCCTCCCTGCTGAAGCTCTCAGCCTGTTCAATCTGTGGGTGGATTTATACTGCTACTCCTCTTTCACATGAATGAAAAGGATGCTGCAGTAAAACAGCTTGCCCTTTTGATGTTGCTGCAGTTACAACGGCAAAATCCAATTCATTTCTAGCTGATAGCTGTTCAGATTCCATTCAGGACTGATTCGGGCCCAAGCAAGGAAATGAAATGGTTTTCACATGAATTCACTGGCAGGGTAATGCAAACAGACTGAAATGGGTCAGTTGAAATGTTCCCTTGCCAAACAATATGCTTACTCATTGCCATAAGAAGCAGAGAGAGAGTAGAGACACAGAGAGAGAGAGAGTGAATAACAGATGAACTGCTACAGAGGTGGAGGGGAGGAGGCGAGTGCGAATCCGCAGCCATGTGAGAAACAGCCCAGAAATAGTAAGTACTCAAAGCCACAGTGTTTGCACTGCAGATCTACATGGGAGGAGTGACTTGAGCACTCACTCACAGATAAATGTACCGCTTGTCTCCTGACCTGTTCTTTTTCATGATGTGCTCAAAAGGCCTCAGAAAGTCTTTCTGGAATCTGAAGTTGGCCAGCTCCCCCTTCTCCAAAAACTTCATGGACAGTTGCCTGAGAGAGTCCACGGCGAAAATCGCCACATCTTCATTGGAATTACAGCCAACCTGTGCAAATACAAAACATGTTTCAGTAACATCACAGCACTTTCTTAAAGAGGCCCAGTTGCCCAGTTCCTAGTGTTATTATTGTTGGCGCGATGTTGCAAAGACAACTGGATTGTTTATGTTTTCCTCAGATAGCCAGGTTACCTTCCTTTTCCTGGTTGATCGCTTGCCCAGTGGCAGGCAAACTTGTCGATAATTGTAATAGATAGGTCTATAGGAAAGCAGTGTAAATGCAGATAGTTTCATAAATTGTGCAAGCAAAATGTACTTCATGTTAAAACAGAAAACTTGCCTATTGCCAGTTTAAATTCATTGAGTGAGGTGCAGCTTTCCAAGAACAAACTGTTCCTACAGGTAGACTTAAAAAAAACAGAAGAAGAAACAGAAGCAGGAAAGAAATATTTCTAAAAAGCTACAATATGATAAACTGGATTTGTTTTTTGCACACACCAAACACAGTTTGCGGCATCTCGTTAGAAACAGAGTCTCAGTGAGAGAGTTGTCCTTGAATACCAAACTACTAAAAAGCTTTTCTGGCAACAGTCTGTGTTTATCACTGAGTGAAATCAGCTTTCTGTAAAACAGAAGGTGGGTGAGAAAGTAAACAGTCGTTTGAAGCCCAACTGAGGAAGTGAAGAATTGAGATTGTGGGCCAAGTAAAAAAATACTGCTTATTACTGGCCCTTTTACTGGCTGGCTGTATAGAAAAAACATAAAGGTCATTGATGGAGAGGTTGCCAGTGTGTGAGTGTGTGTGTGTTATTTGGTTTGTTTCTTCTTTTACAATTTGTACATGGGTGTGGTTTGTATGCATACAGTAAATGGATGTCTACTTTTTCATAGATCTCCTTTGAATTTAAGAAAGCTTGCAATGTTCTTGTTCTCCCACCAAAGAACTAGCTGCTGTTTTCACAATGTCCATCCCTTGGGTGATGGAGCATCACTCACCTTGTTGAAGTGGTCACCGATCACCTCCCAGATCCTCGACCACTGCAGCCTGATGCGGCCCATGTTGTAGTAGGAGATCTCCACTATCTTCTGTAGGCTAAACATACGTGGGTGTGTGGGCGAGGCCAGCTCATCCATGGACACGGCGCACAGCCAGCGCACGAAATCAACTGACGAATTGAGAGAAGATGTTGGCAATGAGCAAAAAAAGGGGCGCTTTGTACGGCCAAAGTGACTCACGGTGAATAAAAAATAGCTCATGTAATGTAATGTCCTTGGAGCATTAAGAATACAACAGCTTGTAGCTACACTCACCTATTGCGTTACCATCCAGTCTGGTGGAACCGGTGAATATCCTGAAGCAGAGAAATGTAATTCAATGTGTGTCACTGCATGGAAAGATTTTAAGACTCGATAGATCTGCATTTGTGCCAAAACAGAGACAAATACAAGGGTGTTTGCTCAGAAAAATATACCATACATAGCAAAGCATTACTATCTTTCAATGTATTTTTCAATCAATTTCTTTTTAGTTTTAAATTTTACTTCAGTTAGGGGTGTTGAAATATATCGGTATTGATAAAAAGTAACACTAACATAATTTTACTAATACAAATATGATAATATAGTGACATTTTATTGTTAATTTTGTCATTATTCTTGATTAATTCTTAATTCTAGTTATGGCCAAAAATGTGTCTGTCTGACATTTGTCTACCAAATTCTGATCAGTTCATTCTTGAGTCCAAGTGGCTATTTGTGCATAATTTGAATTTAAAGAAATTGCCTCTCAGATCTCTTTCTCAATAACAGAAATTGGAGTTCAACCAGAACAACCGTGTGGAAGTTTTTAGGTCAGGGTGACAACAGTACCTGTCCACAGCCACCACCACACTCTGAGAGCTGGTCTCTCCGATTGACTCCTGAATGCTGGCAATCTGCTTTCGGTCCACAGTCCCTCCGACTGCAAAGCAAAGCATGGGGGATTACAGAACATACAAAGAACTGATTTCAGTTGGGATTGATTTATGTCAAAAACAGGACAAGGTCATGACAGACTTGCTTTACACTAGTATTAATGAGCTTGTGCTGACCTAGACCCAGATACTCATCGTTGCTCTGCTCCTTCGTGCTTGTTATGAAGCCCTCTTTGCTCCGCACCGTCCCTGAGATGTAGCGTGCCTTCACGCCCGTACCGATGAGCTGTGCCAGCTCCAGTTGACTGATACACTTCATGATCTGAGAAAAAGACACACATATGTGACACAGGAAGGAAATATGAGCACTAGGAGTATAAAGGGGGATATAGAGACTGATCAAACAACAAAATACCCAGAAAACCTAGAGCATGACTGCATGAAACTTAAATATCATTGTTTTATCATTGTAATATAATACTGTTGTTTTTAGACATCTTTTTTTTAGTAATAACCCACAGGAGGCTGTGTTGGTTTGGTTCATGTTGTGCCTAGTGACGACAATTAGCCATTCTAAAATTTACACATATATTTCCCAGTGGAAATGAAGGCCTAATGTGGCTCACTGCTTGAATCAGGAAAAAGCAAATATGAGGAAACAGAATAGAGGAAACCAGGCAGATGAAAGACAGTTTAAAGTGAGATGATGAAGATGAGAACAGCGGACCTCATGCCAGGAGTTGCCAAGGTAATTGCCATCAGTGTGGGCCACAGTGATGAGGGTCTTGATGGTGTCAATGTTCTTCTGCTTCATTTCTGCGATGCCAGAGCTGGCCGTCAGCAGGGTGAACCTCGCCAGGGCCTGCACATATGCGTCCCTCTCCAACTATTGCAGAGACAAACAGGCCAGGCAGTGTGTCAGAATACTGCATGGTAAGAGATACAGTAAGACGACGAACCCCTCAGTTCAAATTGCAGTACCTGTATGGAGAAGATGCACGCTATCCTGATGGCACAGCGGATCCCCTCCAGACACAGTGAGGCCACCTCGGTGTCATCGCAGTCCTGGAGACCCACACTGAAGGCAGCCAGGAACGGTGTCCATGCCAGCTGACGACAGAGGGATGAGGTGTTACGGTCTGTGTGTGAATCTGTGTCTGTGCTTCAAGTGTGTCTATGTGAAAGTCTATGTCAACTTGTGCTACCTTGAACAAAGGATGTGTGCGATTGCTTGACTAGGCTATTAATATGAACAACAGAGGTAAGAGGTAATAATACAAACTCAGAAATATTTATTTTTTCCATAATTGAATAAACAAGCTGTTCTCAGAGGATAATAAGTTCCCCAGAACACTGTTTAAAGCTAGAAAGGTGGCAGGGTCCGCCACATTCAAACAAAGTGAAATAGCGTGAAATTGTGTTGTCCTTTAAGGTCAGTTTGTATATTCAATTAATTCAGTCATGGAAACAAAGAGAGTTTGTTTAGTTAGTTTGTTGAGGCATAGAAATCACTAAATTAAGAGCTTTCTCTCCCGATTAAAATTTCTTCCCCAAAACTACATAGAGCACCTTTATTTAGTAGGTTGTTGTGATGTTTTGTGGGACAATGTGTGCTGTTAAAAATATGATTTGGTTATGGAAGAATGTGATTCATGGTTTCAAATGGCTTAAATTTAACAATGTTTGTCCATATGTAAAAACATCCCAACCTTGAACATGGGCCTGACGTGCTCCAGGTGTGTGGCGCTGGTGAAAGGAGCCTGGACGTGGCTGACGGCCTCCATCAGAGCTTTGGCCGTCTTGGCCATCTGCTCCATCTCGACGTTGTACAGCAGACGCCTCTGCTTCTCGCTGGCCACGCCTGAGTGAGAATTAACAGCAGATGCATCCACACACATACACACAGCTCTCATCAACAGAGGGCAAACAAACATAGCAAGGAAAACACTTTCATCTAACGCGCTCTGCAAAGTGCTGAAAGGAAGCTGAACTATTTCAGGATGAAATGTGACAATTGATCTCTTCCTCTTCATACCTGTTAAAATGTATAACAGCTCATTCAAGTGTTTTTCATAGAACAACTGATGGCAAATGTGAACAGCCTAATGCACTGTGTGCTGTATATTTTAATCAAATATTCCAGAGATGACTCACAAACACTGACTTTTATAAACCAATCAGCAGCAAAATGTAATCACTCTGCATCTGACATGTCCCTGATGGCTGCAGGTCTCATTCAAAATCATCACAGCTATGAATACATCAGGTTAACGGCTCTGGATAATAACTTGAATCTTCAACTTAGTATTTATTCAGTCTCTGACACATCCCACAGACTCACTGTGCTTGTTGGATTTCAAGGTGAGCTCTTTCGTCTCCTTCATGGCGATCTTCTTCCCGGCGATCTCATCATAGATGGCTGAGAGGTATTCCTCTGGTAGGTCCTTGCTGTCGTTGATGCCTCGGTTCATCTTGATGTATTGCTCTTTTGTCATTTTGTTCTTCACCTTTGCAGATGATAAGGATATGGGTCAACAGCTGGTAATGCAATCCCTGTGATTTATGTCCCTCTGATATCTGAGGGAATGACTGCTGTTCAAACATATTCCCAGAGGCCATGGCTGAGGTGTTTACCTGTGGACTGTGGAGGTCTGTTGTCAGCATAATGATTGAGTAGGCAAGTACGTACGCAGTGTCAGCACTGGCAAAGAGGGTTTGTCTGGAGAATTTGAAGGGGAAAGACAGAATGCATATTAACATCACAGATGTGGGCCATGCAAAATCAAATGCTCCTTCTTCCACAGTCAGGAGGTGAAAACTCACCCCTGATTGCATTCGAGATATCTTGCTGCAAATTTCTCCATGAGCCGGTCAATCTTCTGGGCCTCTCCGGGGAGCCGAAAGCCCTCCAGGAAAATCCGCAGTGCAGAAACAAAGTCTTTGCCCTGGAAGTCCATTTGATCCACGTAGGCGTACATCACCTCTTTATTGAAACGGTCATTATCCCCAAGGAATTCTCCCACTTGAGTCTGAGAGAGTAAAAGACTTATTTTATAGTAGAATTTTAAATAAGACAGTCTAGTAAAATCCTACTGAAAGCACCTACATACTGTGCTGGTCTTTGTTCTTCAATTAACATTTCTCTTGTCATAAGAGGGAGAAAAATTATTCCAACACAGTAAAAGAACAGTTTATTGATCTTTTCATAACATACAATTTTCACAAAAAACTCATAACTAGGCCTGTCACGATAACAAATTTTGCTGGACGATAAATTGTCCCAGAAATTATCGCGATAAACGACAATATCGTCGTTTTGAGACCATTTTTCAACTAATGTAATGATAATGGCATAATAATCCAAGTACATCCTTTCAAAGATCAATAAACTTTTATTTCTAAAGAATATTTAACATTGGTTTGGAATGTGAAGAAGACATTTTAAATATCCAAAATCTCATGCTGCACTCTGTGTTATGTCAGGGGCAGGGCCCCGCCTCCCCACACAGAGACAAAGAGTGACTGACAAGAGGGTTCACGAGGAAAACAAACAAGCATGCAAATGGAAATTATCGAGGCCGGCAAAATTATCGAGCTCATTTTTATTTATCATACGATTAATTGATTTATTGATTATCGTGACAGGCCTACTCATAACCTCTCTCAACAGCAGGACCTTTCATCCAGTGTGGATTTGATAAATACATGTTGTTGACTTCCATGGTTATCCACTCCTGTGACACCACTGCATCCAAGGTTCCCGTCTTTTATGACTAGATGTTATAAAGCCTCGTTAATGCCAATTACTGCTGTGCACTGACATCCTTGAAGTTGTGCAATCAAGGTAGTATGTGCTCCTCATTAAAGTAAACACTTATGCTGTGTAGTCTGTGAGAAACTTAAGGAAAACAGGGTTACCGAATCAAGCCTCTCCTCCTGGTGCAAGAACTGAGCGAGGTCTTCTGGGGTTGTACCCAGCATGCCTTGCTCTTGAAGGTACTGGATTCCTCTCTTTGGTTTCTTGTTGAACCTGTGGAGGATCCACAGACACAGAACACACTGTAGCAAATGCAGCATCAACAGAATAAAATATCAATTTAAAATTTTTCTAGCAAAACGCACAGGTCGATGCCTTGCTCGATGATCTCCTTTTGCTGTTTGAGGACCTCAAACTGTTCCGGGTTGTCAGTGCCCGACATCTGTGTGCTGTAACTGCCGATGCCAGACGAGGCTGTTGAGTCCAGAGAGTTGATGCTCCCATAGCGGTTTATGGTCTCTGGGGCCTTGGTCTCTGTGCTTTCCTGTTCTGATGGTTTCTCTTGGCCTGAAGCGCAATAAACACAGGATAAGATAACCAAGAAGGGATGATAGATGAGTGGAAATAACCAGACTATTTCTATTGTTACTGTAAGATGAAACTGCCTGAAGCCATCACAAAAGGTGAAAGTTTTTAATTGAAACTCTGTCGTTGGCACAAACTCGGCCCGGAGGCTTGTGAAGTGAGCTAAAAGTAAGCTAGAACTGTGAAAGACTTCAGTAATTGAAAGGGGAAAATTGCAACACAGAGAACAAGGTGACCCTGAGGCCTCCTTAATGATTGTTATTGGCAGCGAGGGTATGCACACTGGGTTTAATCACATGCACTCAAGACCACAGCCTAACTCCAGGAAGCACACACTTATTCACGCTGAACAGGTGGAAGGCAGGTAAAAAGGGGAGGATATTATGAAAGATGGGATATCTAAAAAAAAAGCTAGAAGCAGTTAAAGAGGAAGCAGCCAGAACTTAGAGGCCAAGAGAGAAGAGCCCAGGGATCTCCTGCTGCTGCTGGAGTGGGTCCACCCTGTAACCCCGTTCTAGGGCCAGGCGTCTGATTACCTATCGGAAACTCTTTAAAAAATTCAGGAGGGTGTCACAGTAATGTGAGCTGGCAGGGTGGTCCTCATTCTTAGAGAGGGCTCAGAGAGTAGAGTAAAGTGGGAGGGAAACAGAAGGTGAACTGGAAGTTTAAAGGGCCCATATTTATGTCCATTTACAGGTTATTGTCAGGGGCATGGCTGAGGAAGATAACTGTGTAGTTATGACATCAAAAAGTCAAAGTTTCTGTATACAGATTGTGTATTTCACAATTTCACAGTATATCCCACCTAGACCTGCTTTATAAGAATAAAACATGTACATTTCACTTTCTAAAATGTGGGACCTTTAAGTTGTTCACTGGGGTAAATACTTTATAACATATTTATAAGATTAACATTAACAATTTCTCCATTTTTTAGTTACAATTCAGGGGGTGTGAGTGACTAAAGCGAAACCCTAAAAACAACACAGGTTATATAATGCAAGACTACTACAAAAATCTAAGACAAAACAGACCATAAAAAAATAATTTCCATCACAGCAACATGTTCTAGCAAGCAGTCCAATCTGTTCTACCTTTACCTGCTCTTGCTTTGAAGACGGACAAAAAACAGAAAGAGAAAATGACACAAGACACGATTGAATTCAAAGAGTAAGGGGAATATATTGTACTTGCACAATTCAGTGTTTTTATATTCACAAATCAAATTGTGCTTCCATTGTACAAGGAAGACAATAGTCTGAAATCTGCAACAGCCGGGAGGTAAGATTCAACATTCAACATTCAAATTCTGACCTATGAGCTGCAGCTAGACTACTAATGAGTTGTCGCAAATTTTGGCAAAATAATGTGACCACCAGTTAGCACAACTGCCTCAGCTGGTTTGCCTTGACAGCTTAGCCCGAGGCTAGCCTGTGGATTGTCCCAGGGACTTCTGGGATATCGTTCCAGCCCTTTCACGGAGTTGCACTTTAGCTCCTTATTTGAGCTCCTCCTTTGGCAAACAACAGGAATCCTCTGGTGTGATTAAGACCCAGGGGCCTGTCTAACACACAGGATACGCTCTGTGTGTTGTAGACGTTTCACAGTGGCACGGCTTCAGGTATCGCTCCGTTTTACACTAAAGCTCCTGGATTAGCCTGCCTGCACTGGCCCTATGGGCATTATCTCTTTGCTTCCACAGGCTGGAACTGAGCAGACGGACGCTCGCTCACCTTCTCAGAGCTGAAGTTTCCCTGATGAATGCCAACTGTCAATCCTACAACCATCCTGCAACTGAGCTGATGGATGTGAGCTTTACCACTAACTCCGGTTAACCTCAATGATGAACTGCTGCCAAGACAGAGCTGATCAGGGGAATGACTTCCTGTAACATTGGCAGTATGGTCTCTCATGCAACGCAAGTTCAATTCTCCGCAGACGTTTGAGGAAAAACAACAATCTGGATTTTTATGGGCAAATCCATCAAAGGAACAACAATAAATGCTGCAGGTGAACAAACAATTACAGCATGTGCCACCTGTAGTTAATGCAATAATGAACGTTCAGATCATGTTTTAATATAATAAATGTAATACAGTCATGGACTTCCCCTTAGTAGAATTCACCCTCGAATAATAGTGATGGGATTCAGCAGTCAGAGAGAATTCTCTGTGATTAATCTTTCTCATATTGACACAGACTGAAAGACAAACATGAACTCTGACACTTGTGTATCTAAAAACTAAATATTTAGTCAGTGTATAGAATTAGACACAACACAAAAGTCATTGTCTCATTGTCATAGTCAGTGTCTTACCGAGGCTGGTCTGAGAGTTGGGGTTGACGTACTGGTCTTTACTCCATTCTACCATACATTTCAGGATGGACACTAGACATTCAAGGCCTTTCTTTCTCAAGGTCAGCTCCTAGAAAGGGATGGAAAAAAAAACATTTTAAATGATATCATAAAAAACTGTAATATAACTATATGAATAAAGCAAAGTGTTAGGGGGGGAAAAGGAGATTCAAAAAAACAAAACAATCACCTGTAGGGGTGTTGTGCCGAGTTCATGGCCACCACGACCCTGCGCAATCTTCGAGAGGTCGTTTACCAGTCGCTCAAATATGTTAGCAGCATTCAAGTCACAATCATAGTTCACATAGATGTCCACCACACTCTGGGCATCTGAGAGAGAGACAGATGGGAAACAGATGGAGTCTGTCAGTGGGAATCTATGAAACAAATACAAACTGTGTACACTGCTGTTATGGAAGCAGCTAAATAATTGTACCGTTCATAAGAGGTTAATTATAATCATTAACTTAATTGAAACCTTTAAAAAAAAAGTATGATGTGATTAAACACATTGAGCTGACAAGTATTTTGCAAAACATCAGGTTTATGGGCACCAATTACAGCCACACCATCACAGTACTGATACTAATTAATCAAAGAAATAGAAATAGCCAGTCTTTTTTTCAACAAAATGAAAACAGAGAGACAAACCTGCGCATATTCTAGTGAGGGTTTGTATGACCATCCACTTGTGGTCGTAGGAGCTTGTGGACGTCTCCAGAATGTACAGGAAAATCTCTTTGAAGAACACCTGCAGACAGAAGCCATGAAAAAGTGAGAAACAACAGCAAACGTACAAGGAGGACTTGTAGGAACTGCCCGCACGATAAAGATAACACGCAGTAATCCCCAGGAGTCCTACTACGCTTTAAAAAAACAACTATTATTTTTATTGTCATCAATCAATAATCAATTATAAAATTGTCAGATAAATTATGTTTTGTCCACAACCCAAAGATATTCATTTTACTGTCATCAAGGAGTAAAGAAACCAGAAAATATTCACTTTACTTCACTATTTAAGAAGCTGGAATTAGAGAAATTACACCTTCTTTTTTTTTTTTTTTAAATGACACAAAGATATTATTCTCTTATCAAAAAGTCAATTAATTTAATAGTTGACAACTAAGTGATTAATTGATTATGCCTTGCAGCTTTCACCAGTAGACAGTGTAAAGCAGCTGATACAGAGACCCTCAATTGCACTGAGGTGAACATTTTTTACAGCAGTCTGTGAGAAACCACATCTCCTGTAGATCTTTTGCATCAGCTGCCTGCTGCTGTGAGAAATGTCAGTGTGAACAAAACTGTATGAGGTGGAAAGACGCTGAAAAGAGCAGGACAACCGACCCTATTCAATGTATTAATTATAACATATTAACGTTAAGGTGTGAAAAGAGTACACAGACAGAAAATTACGTTCTACAGCACTGTTTTTATAATTATAATTTGTTGCAATTCATATTATTGCACCCGCTTTCCCTCAAATCTTCCCACTTTAGTCATTAATTTCCTGCGTTTCCCCGAACAACTGTCAGCTGCTGGGGAAGGTGTGAAACTATCGCTTCTCATCAAGATGTGGTGGGTGGATATATAAATATAGCTCCTGTACTTAACCATCTAGTTCATCAGGTTTTCCCTGCTTATATGAATCAAAGTAGAGCTGTGGATGACATCTTGGGGCACATGTTGGATTGTGCGAGGTTGCTCTGAAGCACAAAATGGACGAGACCCACGCTGAGCACGACTTCTGCCTCTCAACAATTACTAATCACATTAGCCAGTTTCACCTGAAGCTAACCTCTACCCATAAATAATAACTGTTACAGCAAGCCCAGCTAATCAGCCAAGATACAAGGAGGCACTTTTAACTTTGCTGTCCAACTCTGAGAGGTGTGTGCAGCAGAAGCAGTAGAAGCCTTAGCTTAAAGCTGCTATGTAAAAACAATATTATTGTAAATTATAACAAACATGTAAGGCACTGCAGATGGATAAATGTTTTGTTTTTGTAATGTTTATGTATTGAAAAGATGCACCTTTTATTTTGTAGACTGCTGAAGTCTGATTATTGGAAGGACTTCTGAATAAAAAGGGGAATTTAAATGATGATAAGTAGCCATGTGCAATAATATAGATCACTGAGGATGCCATACACTAAGAGGCCTCGAGATGCATTGAGAATTGTTTTGTATTTCAAAATTGTTGATGTGAAGATTCCCATTTCTAATATGTTCACATGCTTGACATATAAAACAGATTCTGGTAAAACACAAAGTTGTAGTCTTGACTGTAGACAATGCTTCAATTATGGATATTGCTTCAAAGAAGCTACACATTCTAAAATGTGATCTATACAATCAGCACGGTTTCAAGGTGGGCACCCAAGATTAGTGTCATCAATTCAGTACCTCACAATCTGCCCTTCTGCTCTGCAGGTATCGTGTTGAATCATGAACAGAAAGTGTTTTTGCAGAATATTGTGAAGTTCAGCAAAGTTGATCTTTACCCTTTCGGGTATAAAATGTCATCACTTCATCCTTTTATCCTATCAGATATCTTCAGAAATTTGAAGAAATCAGAACTTTCTTGAGCTACTGAGCTATGGAGAAAAACACATTTTGTGAGGTCAAAATGACTTTGATTTTGACTTTTGATCACCAAATTCATATCCGTTCATCCTCGAGTTCAAGTGGTTGTTAATGCAAAATTTGAGAAAATTCCCTCAACACATTCTTCAGATGTTTTCTTTCTGAGCAAGGGACCAACGGACAGCTGGAAGACATACAAATTGGACACAAAAAACATGGAGGGCACACTGGTGAAAAATGAGAGCTTGAAACAGTGAGTTTCAGGCTGTAGTCGTTGTTGTTCAAGATGTCCAAAGACTTTATATAAGATGCCTTGAACGAGCAACTGTGAAAAATTTAGATGTCTTACCGTTTCATCCCATTAATCTCTATTCTGGCAAAGACACTGTTATTTTCTGCAACAGATATATCCGTCACTTTCTTTATACTTTAAGTCTGACAAGACGACAACAGAACCTAAACTTTCTTATTGCAGCAGTGAATAAGCTTTACCTCGATTTGCATCTTGAGGTGCGTCTTGAAGTGGGAGAGCAGAGTGAGGAAAATGGAGAGTGACAGTTCGAAGACCTCAGGCACGGAGGAGACGCCGTTCTTGGACAGGGCCACACACAGGTACTGCTTGATGGCGTTGATAAACATCTCATTAGTCTTGAAAATGGGCCCGGCATTCTGCAGGATGGACAGGAGCAGCTGGAGGGACAAGACCTTCGATCGCAGCTCATGGGACCTGGGGCAGGGGGGAGATTAGGAGAAGGTTCAGGCAGTGTTTCCATGTATGTGAGACAATATATAACACAGCTTTAGTGGTGAAATTATTAAAACTATTTGTCTAAGTCAGGGGAAAAGGTTCTGCTCTAGAGCAAATATTATAGCAGTCCTTTGTTATCATAAAGTCACTGTGACTGTTTTAATAGGGCAGGAGACGATAATATATTGATGAAATTAAAATGCAGAGAAAGAGAAAAGACTGTGTATTTCTGTGTGGCAGTGCATAAAGTGTAAGTTCATGTCTGTATCTATGGCACTTATACTGTATTGTGTACCCTAACCCTTTGAGAATGAGGCTGGCTCCTACATTAAACAACTTGAGAGACTTCTTTCCCAGCCATCTGCTCAAGACTCTGGAAACACATCGTTCAATCTGATGAGTATTAACATTTCAGACATACAATACATTCAGCGACTAAAAAAGAGAGGAAGTCTGACTAAAACTAACTACTTATAGTCAAATTCACTGTCCTTCAAGCAAAGTTAAACATCAGAGAAACAACGGTGTAATGCACACTGAGACCACATCATACTATATCTCTCCATCTGAGAGTTAAAATCTTCAACAGCCATCAAAGAAATGCTGGGGCAACTAAATCAAAGCCTCTCTGTGTGTGGAGCCTCAGCTTGTCTGAACTGTTTTTCTGCAGCAGCAGGACAGAAACATGAGCTAAAAAAAAGAAAAAAAACATACTTTCAGCTACTTTATATGCTGAGATTGGCTGCTTCTCACCGATGTCTTCCATCTCTGGCGGGCAGACAAAGTAGGATTTATGTGGCACAACAAAAAACAAAAAAAAACAAAAAAAAAAAAAATTGTAGCTCGACTTCTTTTGCAAGTGTCCCAAAATATGGACGTTTTTCCCCACCAATAGGGCTACAAACACAGGCAACCTTGAGAGCAACAGTATAGTGTTATATCAAAGACTATATAACTCATAATACTGCAGAAAAGGAAAGATGAAACATATGTTCCATTCCAATATGCACACTACCAAACAATTTAGTGCGTCATAAAATGCACTATGCCAGAAATACCAGAATGTCCGACTGCATCCAGTCACATTATGCAGCATGCAAGCCAGCGACACAGCGCAGACAGATGACAGCTCATTGACAGACGACAGCCTCATGGCTGGGTTCCGTATTGCTTAATTTTCTTTTTACTTTGAATTTCAATTTTAAGGCAAGTATTAAGTCACAGTTGTATGCATACTTTGTAAGGGCAGCTAAAGTAAGTTCTAAAAAGACAAAGAATGCAATTTGGAATGAAACCTGATCATGTTCTTGTTTGAGATAGTTCAGTTAAATAAGTAATTTGTAGCGCATTACAGAGGATTAATTAAGGCACAATTCATAATTTCAGCTTCAAAGGTTGTCGCAATTAAAACAAAACAAAAGACGTTTGCCACATGTTGTGTGGGAAGAGCCAGGCTTAGCTCAACACTGGAGTCATAAAGGATTCTGCTCTGATTTGGAGCCATTTACCAACAGGAGGAGCGCTCCGAGATGAGATTTAAACTTTTGGTATCATAAAGTGGATTTATCTTCTATCCTGTCTGTCAACCTGACTGCAGCAGCAGTCTGTGGAGGTGACCTCCATTGTCAGGTGTTTATGTACTGTAATGTTGACTGCTGACTGGAGCTGGAGGGGAAATGTATCTTACTTCATGTAAAGTAGCAGAGAGGAGACGGAAAAAAGAAGAGAGAGAACGTGAGGCTGACCTGAATTCAAACACACAGACACAACTTCAGTGCCCACTTCAGCTTACGCACAATAATCTGGCTGTTTTGGGGTAAATGATGACTCACGTGAGTAACATTGCTTCGCTGAAGTTGAAAGCACCATTAAACAACCACCATTGCTGATGTCAATCTATCAGACCTGAACCAGGCACAAATGTTGACAGAAGAGGTAATGTTTTAAGTTTTATTCACATTATGTTCAGCTGTGGGTTTGAACATTGTTGGAAGAATTTGAGATAACCTAAGTACACAACCCAACAAACTGTATAACAAAAGGTCTATTGGTTTTTAGATGCAAACATTTTACATATTATATATTTATTATATTGGTGTAGTAAGGACACAAAAAGGAAATGCATTAGCTCATTTCACTTTGTATCATTTTCAAAATACATTTGAACCATATTATCTTTAACAGATAATCTCTGCTCAAGAGTAACAAAAGGACATTTTTGTACATTCAAATCATCATAGATATTCGCCACAAAAAGCACATAATAATCCTTCTTGTGAGCAGATGTGTACCTTCTGATCCAACATGAAAACACAAAGTAGTTTCTGCTTGTTAAGGTAACAATAATGCAGCTTTTCAGCTTGTTTGTTGTGTGTGTGTGACAGGGAGTGCAACATCACACAGAGAAACCTTGTTAGGAGGGTAAAAGGTTTTTGTTTGGCAGTGACATGGCCTCGAGAAACACAAACACAGGTCTTTTTTTAAAATTCTAAATTCTAGAATGGACTGAGCTTATATATTGCCCACTGACACAAAAAATTGAAAAAAGATTAGATAAAGTAAAGTAAAAAAAAACAACATTCACTCCGCAGACACTGTGCGAATTGAGTTACAAGCAGAAACCATAGGCAGGAAATCCTGTTTCACAAAAGCTGCAGCTATCAGGATGAGCCAATTAGATTCCTCCATTTTATCAAACCAGAGCATGGTCAGAAATAATAAACTGAATGACGGTAAAATCAGATGATTTTTCCCCTTTCTGGTGCTTTGAAAAAGGGAACAGTTAAAAAGCGCACTCTCGTGAAACTAGGAAGTGATTCAGAAAATGCTGAGCGATGCCTCATTGTCTCCTTCATCAGTTTATCAAAACACTATCATTAGCACTGGAGCAGACCTCATTATAAACCATGACTCATGTCTGTTCTTATCCCTGACACACTCACAGAATCATCACCATTGGGGGGGTCAAGTCACGGTGGCATGACTAACAGTGGAAAACTGAAGCAAAAAAAAGTGATGTTTTAAAAGATTAACCTTTTTTTTTTTTTTTTCAAAGTGTTTGTTTGGCCTTTACATGGCTTTATTGATAGTACAGCTCAAGAGATGACAGGAAATCGGATGAGAGAGAAGGGGAGTGACACGCAGCAAAGGGCCCCAGGCCGGGACTCGAACCCAGGGCTGCTGCAGCGAGGACAAAGCCTCTGTATGCCCGCTCTACCAACTGAGCTAAATGGCACCACAAAAGAGATAAACCTTTTAGATAAAATGAAATACTAAATGAAAAAAGACCAAGCACATAATAATGTAATCAAATGTTTGCACAAACAGAATTAATTCTTACTTAGGATCAGGTGGTCCATCTGACAGTGGCTTCATCGACAGCTTGCAGAGTGAGCGAAAGACCAGGAAGGCATCTTTCTGGAGGATGTGGGAAAACTTTGCCCCTGGCGGCTGGCCTGGTGCTGCTCCCGATTCCTACGGAGAAACAAAAACAATCAAATCAGTGTGCAGTAAGCAACATCTAACATCTTCCAGCCTACTAAACAAAATGCGTTTGATTATAAGCCTCCAGGCTGATTAGAATCTTGATTAGCAGTCCACACAGAAGAAAATGAAAAGTTTAATTTAGTCAAAAGACAAAATTATGAAGAAGATTGTAAACTGACTCTCAGCCAGTTCAGCTATTCAGCCCAGCCAACATGTTACATCATTGACAAGAATTAAATAATTCTGAAGGCAGGAGTGAACTCCAGCTAGCAATCTTCACACATAAATATCAAACACATTAAACTTATGAATTCAGCATGTTTTGCTTGAGCATCTCTGGCCGTCCCTCACCTGAGTGTCATTGGATGAGACAGACAGTCTGTCATCAGGCAGCGAGGGTGTGAAGCTGGCAGAAATGGGCGTGCCGGGGATGCCGTTGGCGTGGACATGCTCGCTGTCGCTACCCAGGGTGCCCTCGTCCTCCAGGGAGCTCTGCGTGCCCTCAGTCACTGCTTCAGCTGGCTCTGACTCTGCCGGCTCGCTCTCGCCACCAGACTCTTTGGTGTCGGAGCAAAGATTCGTGGGGTCCAAGCAGTGCCCTGTGGTGATGATGGAGCAGGGAGGAGTTGGATTGAGGCAGATACTTAAACAACTTTCAAAAGATCCTTTACCAGGACTTCAGGTTTTATGACCAACAATGACGACATAATATCGTCAGTTTGCTGTTCTGGTCAAGTACAAATAAAAGCGGCACAGAGCAAAACAATCTAAGCAGCATGCAAGAGAACTTTCAGGTTCAGAGGAGATGCTAGAGTGCATTTCAGTTCAAGATCCTCCTGACCATTAAAGCCTGCTTGTCATATTGGTGCTCAAGGCTAAAAGTGTATTTGAAAAAGGAAGCCAAAGCACTATTCTTTGTGTGTACAACTTAATAAAGCTTTTTTGCGGCTATAGACAAATAAAGGCTTTTTTTATGTTATGCACACAAAGACAGAGTGCTTTTTGTCAGCATCTAAAGGAATTTCAGGGAGCTTGCCCTGACAGCCTCCCAGGAACTCGGGCAGTTTTTTTCTTAACAGACTGCCGTGTTTCCGGGTTTAGAGGCTTTCGCATTTCCTTTACAGACACATTTTGTACCCAGGGAGTTGCTTGTTATTTATCAAACAAAAAGGCACCAGCCTGGAAGCACAGTTCGCTTGTCACTTGTTCAGTGAGGTGCAGCTGGTATAATCAGAGTGCACCTCGCCCCTTCTTCCATACACATTTCACAAAGGAGAGGAGTATTGTACGTGAGGTTGATTCCACGGCTCAGCTGCATTCTGCTAGATCACTAAGGGTCAGTTTAGCATTAGGTGAGGAAGTGCACATTCAAATAACCCGTACTCTACAGAAATGACAAAGAAACAAAGTGAACAAACTCACTGAACAATAGGGAACAGAACAGAAGGGTAGTTGTTACTTTAACTTATGAGGCTTCTCCATACACATCTGCAGGTCTCGGCTTGACTTAGTTTGATTAGGCACGACAGCCCAGCATGGCAGAGATTTGCATTTCCATTACAACAGGGCTTCCCGCTTGAAGGTGTGTCTTCAGCTAATGACGCGCTTGTCTTGCTGACTGTAAACACTCTTCCTCCCTGCAGTACTATCAAAGAATAGCCCCGAGAAAAGCTTTTTGATAATTTGGTTATAAACTTGTTTAATTTCCTAAAAAAAAATCTTCACAATAGAAGTTATTCTGAAGCTGTTATTGTGAAGCAGGTTAATCAGGAAATGTTGGGATTTCACCAACAGTAACTTAACACGACTCCTAAAGCGTGGCATAATTGAGCCAGTGGAAAAGCTATGCACCACAACAAATACATTCACTTGGCATTTATCTTAAGGTAGACTGTGAAAGTAATCCTTTGTTTTGTGCTTTTATTTTCCTAAATTAGTTGAATGACTCCCACAACATTTGTATAACATATGTAGTTAGAAGTAAAAGTTAATTGTGTTGAACACTGCATACAGAACACATCTCACCTCCTGCAACAGTGTTGACCACCTCCTGCAGAATACTCTGTACAATTTCCTGGGCTTTCTCCTCATAGTTTGGGGTCTCCGCATCCTCCTCTTCACCTCTTTCTGGATGCTGCTGTGCTGCTGCATCTTAACAAAACATAGACACAGCTTAAGAAAAACACTCACCTTCTTTGTTGACTTAAAGGTGTATAAGGCAATCACATCCGCTTTGCTACAAGCATAATGCCTTCCAGCGTGCACAAAGATACAACGTGATTGACAGACTATTTTTAATCCGGCTCTTCATATTCTACAGCAGTGAATGAGCCATTGTAGTGCTGAATATGGTATCAAATGTTTGTAAGAGTAAACACTTCTGGCTGCTTAGTTTTCTTTTAATGAAATCGCACAACATGTCAATAGGGAGGCTTTTATTTTGCAGATTAAGGGTGTTTATTGTAACTTTGGATGTTTTTTTTGGGAAACACACCTTCACCTCAAGAGTGCTTGGCATCCTTAATAGTTTTAAGACACATTTAAAAAGTACTCAACTTCTGAATATTGACTTTTTTTACTTGTTTAAACAGGAATTTGGGACAGAACATGTTTATTCAAAATCGCTAACATATGAAGTAATGTATAGCATGCAGGACAGTGAAATAAATCCCTGTAATCTTACTCTGTGCTGCTGCAGTAGCTTGATCTGCCTCGGTCTGTTCATTTTCGGCTACGCAGAAATCAGAACCATTCTCTGGATCTGGGCTCTCATAGACAGGTCCCTGTTCTCCCTGCTCCTCCTGCTCCCCAGACACAGTCCTGCTGCTGCTCTCCTGGGCAGGTGTCGAGGGTGTCGAGGGTGTGGATGGGATGGTGAGGCTGGGAGTAGGAGGGGTGACGGGCCCGTTGGCCTCCTGGGCCTGACCCTTAGCTGGCGGGTGGGTGTGAGTCTGGAGCTGGGGGGAGTCTGGCTCAGGGTGCTGGGTGACCGGAGAGTGCTGCCGGTGACGCTCTCTCTCCAGCTGCTTTGCTTCCTGCAGCTATGTGTGGGGGGGGGATGACACACACACACACACACACACACACACACACACAGACACAGACACAGACACAGACACAGACACACAGACACACAGACACACAGACACACACACACACATAAAATAAAATAAAATAAAATAAAATAAAAACACACATACACATAGAACAGGAAGAGCATTCAAAGAACAGGCACATGCAACACACACATACGCACACACAGAAAAAGACAGATTAAGACTATGTCAACAAACTCATCTGAACAATTTCAAATCTGAACAACCTGTCTAGAGTCCTGGAGGGCTCACTGAACCCAAAGAAGAGTCACAACACGTTCAGAGAAAAAGACGACGGTTCTTATTCTTTTCAAGATTTCTTAACATCTAGAATATGTCAGCATACATTAAATGTAGACGTATGTTTGTATGGAAATGTATATGAAGTCGCACTCACTGAGAGCTAGGACATGCTACTACAAGAGCGATGGGACAAACTTTGTGGAAATCGATTCATGCTGGCTCGTGTGAACTGGGTCTATTTCAGTCGGCTGCTGGGAGAAGGTGTTCTCTGATGGAAAATGGCTCATGCAGCCGTGTCCTGGCCGATGCGTCATGGCTGACTTGTGTTACACCACTGCTTCTGATATGGAGTACTGGAAGAGTGTTGCTGTGCTTTAGCTTGGTGGGTCATGAGCTAAAAGTGGGTCACGAGACATTTGCACACGGTTTGTGGCCTAAAATGTGATGTTAGTGAATATTGCGTTATTTATGATAATAGATTATAAAGTTAACTATCTCTGCTGCAGATCTCTGAGGGGAAATAAATATGCTGTTACACACTCCACTATTTCATAGCAGACACCAATACAAGTTCCAGAAAAGAGAGCAAACAATTACAAGCAGTGGGAGTTCTCTCAGCCAAGCTAAATTAACAGCAGCCCATGGTGCATTTTCAATCCAAGTGCATTTGTAGATTTGTTGGGCATAAATGTGAAGAAAAAAAGAGAGAAAGTATAGACTTGAGGGGGAACAAAGAGAAAAAGCACAGTAACTAAAGAGAGACATGGGTCACAGATGGAAATGTAAACAGTGGGACACATTTACAAAACAGTGGTGATAGATGGAGATCCTTCAGTCTACAGCAGACCAGTTTCTCAATTGATATCCGTAATTAACAGCATAAATCTGCCGAGTGCAGCGACACTGAGAGCAAATGTGAATTTCTTTCAGTGAAGCAGTCGGTTTCATCTCCCTTTCTGGACATAAATCACAACTATACAATCTGCTTTATGCCGTTTCTTCATAGACAGTCTCGTAAGGAGAACCAAAAACTGTATTCCACATCTTTCGCACACAAACTCCATTTATTAAACCCATTATGTATTGTTTTTAAAACCGCTCTTTCACAAGCTGTTTAGCTCTAATTAAATGAGCCTGCTGCTATTGTCACATTTAAATGTAAGCAAACTAAACTCGCGGCACAGGCACGGCATTCTGAATGAAACAATTAGTATTGAATATGAGCAACAGTAACAAGGCCAGACGACGCACCTCGGCTGGAGGGGACAGGCGAGGCAGCGCAAACAAACTAAGCTCATTATTTAAATGCCATCTCAGTCGGATAGTGAAGGCTGAGTCTGTGTGAGAGTGAGCCAGGCGAACGCTGTGTGTGCCTGTGTGTGTGATCACACCATGCTGAGCTGCAGTCAGGAGGATACATCTACACACAAACACAGAAAGCGGATCTCCCTGTGCAGCAGCACAACACTACGCAGGCAGTGACAACACAACAATAGGCCTCTGCCTCAAAGTCTGCCTTGTCTCTCTATCTCTACCCTTGACTGCTTCTTTATATTTCTCTGTCTGGTTCTGACTCAATACCAGTTGCTCATTGTTCTAAAAGAACTATATTAAGCCTTTGGAGAGACAGAATGTAACAAAAAATCTGTCAGAAATAAGACAAGCTGGCTGACCTGCGGTAAAACACTTAACACACCCCGGTGTGAATGTAAACTAAAATGTAAATTGGTGCAGGAAAGCAAAAATGATTTGTAGGCAAGTCAACAAAAGCCACGGCAAGCATATGGTGGAACACAGCATACCTGCTCCTGTGCAGTGCAGGAGCAAAGGAGGAGAACGGATGAGTGCATGAATGGGTGAGGATAAAGCTTAATGTGCAAACACAGATACACAGAGAAGAGTTTAAGAGTTCTGATCAGGCAAGTCACGGCAGTCCTGCACGCTTTACCTGGCGGTCACGCTTTCTGGAGGCCAGAGACCAAGATAGCTTGTGATTTGTAAGCTATGTGTCCAAAAGGAAGGGAGGGAGGCAGGTGAGGAGGGGAAAAGTGTCATTCAAAAAGAAAAAGATGACATTAGAGCAAGCTTTTGTTTTGAAAGGCAACACCTAAAATGTCCCTCTGGACACAAAGCAAACAGTAGATTTCAATTAAATCAGGACGACCACAGAGAATCATGTCTTTCATTATATTATAATCCAATCTGACTCCATGCCAAAACATATTTATATATAATTTGTTGCAGCAGTTTTAAACTGCAACCTCCCAGATTGTTTGATTTGTTTGATCCATAAAACAACTATTTTTTGTAGTGTCAAATTTCATCAGAGAATGGCTCAAGGGAGGAGTTCCCTCTCTCTCACTTTTGTGGGTCTGTCTACATAAACAGCATTCTGTGTTACAAGTGAATGTTTGATGGTTGGACATACTGCTTGATTCTCCATGCGTGCAAAGATGACGTTGAGCATCTGTGTGAGCGTGGCCTTGGCCGTGGTTTGGTTGATGAGGTTCTTGCTGGCCAGGTAGATGTTGTAACACGTGCGGACGGCCTGCAGCACGGTGCCCTCATGGATTTCTATGTGCTGGGAGGTCACTGCTGTCAACAGAGCCTGGAGGAAAGAGCAAAGAGAGGAATTGAGAGAAGGTTGAGACTGACATCAAACTAATACTATTGTCAATTTTTTTGTATCTAATTTTGTGACATGCATGCGTTAGATCCCTAGTTAACCCTGTTCAGGAGGAACTGGACCAGCTCTCCGTCCAAAGGGTCAGGTCTCTATACCTACAAGCTGTTGCTTTAATATGGATTTAACTAGAAAGTTTTATTCTGTTATTTTCAAGTTTGTCAGATGGGCCAGGGGAAGATTTTTGCACATGTAACCTCGACTCACTTGCCACATACCAATATGTCTCTAAGGTCTTTTCACACATGTGCTTTACTCCATAAATGCTCTGGAATTTTCGCATGTCTGTGTCAAAGAGTCCTGAATACCGCTGGGAAAATGTTCAAGGATAAAAGTTCATTTATTAGTCATTTTACAATACTAAGGGTGTAAAAAGGAATTAAGTTTAAGTCCTTTTTATGCTATAAACAAACAATTGTACATGGGAGAACTGTGAGCCTTCTTCTATTGTTGTGGCAACACTTTACCCCTAAAAACAAACAAACAAAAATGAACAATCTAGAAGAATCTTACTTATTTTCTGAGGCCAACTACTGTAATCCGTCACACTTTGGTGTGAAAGACGCAGAAAAATTGCTACCAAACCCGCTTCACACATGACTCACCTAATTATTAATTGTCTGCCTTTAAATCACATTTATAATATAATTATACCCCAACTGCATTAGTCTTTTCAAATGACAGATTAGTCATAAGCTAAAACAGTGTTTAAAAACTGAAAAAACTGTTTAAAACAAACAGGTTTTTTCTCATGATTGATTCCAAGTGCTTGCTAAAGGTGGGAAATGTTGCTACTTTTGTTGTGAATCGACATGATACAAATACAAATTGACTCAAACTGACTCATAACAATAATGCAGAAGAAATGTCTGCAATAACCAAAAAGCAGTTACTCATTGATCGGGAATTCATGTAAGTGAATCAGTAAACATGGCTTCACATAAAGCGATTAAGATATAGAGATCTGCTGCTGAAAATCATAACTGCGATCTACAGTTGTTTACTATCTGTGTAATGACCCACGATGTCTCAGAAGAAGAGGACAGCAGCACACCTTAATGATCTGTAGCTGAACACCCTCATCAGTCTGCGGCCCCTGGAAACAGGCGCAGATGGTCTCAATGATCCTGTCGATGAGCTTCTTGCCCGGGGCCGTGCTGTCCGGGGCGCTGCCTGTCAGGTGGCCATACGCTATCAGCTTCTACAAGGTGGATACATATGCAAACACATACACACAACTTATGATGCCCAAGAACATGACCTGCTTGCCTTCACTGTCATCTTGATTTGTGCACAATTCTTCAGCCTGAATGTTTATCTTCAGTTGTCTCATTCTAAACAGATATTGCAAATGACAAGCCCAGCATATAGTACACTGCCATTCAGACACGGTCATGGAAATATGGAGCTCTGCAGTCCAACTTGTCCCACCACTGACCTGTAAACAGTCGAGCGAGGTGATGACGATGCGGGGACATTTGGACTGACATGCCAGCTCAAACGGCAAGAAGTACTTGTCGGCTTCTATGAAGTTGGTCTTTGATTTGATTGGCGGTAAAGTGCTGGAACCCGATTTGCCGTCTCCACTGGGTGGACTACAGGAAGGAACAACAGGAGAGATGGAGGGACGATGAAATAAAAACAGTGATCACACGTCTGTCAGAACGCAGAGTCACTAGAAAAGAAGCAGTTTTCAGAAATCAGGCTGACACACTCACACTCCCCTTGACAACCAGGCATAGCCGACAGTGCATGGAAAAAGTGACTGCAAAGAGTGTTTCACTGTATAGAACAACCTCTTCTTATGTACAGCTGTAACAGGACACGTTAAACCTAAATACATCTTGCCCTGCTCCTCAGGGAAAATGCAGACCAACAAAATCTTTATCACACTGAATTTAATGTAGTGCCTTACTCTGTCAAATTTTTCACTTGATCTTTCTTAGGGAGGGGCACTAATCCCTGAGGTTTGTTATTCAGCCTCAGACCTTGCCACATGCTCATGCTGACAAAGCATCTCCCACTAAGCCTTAAATCAAACGATACAGCTATTATTTTTTCCTGAATTCTTAAAGACCAGAAACATAAAGTATGGACCATTGCATTCAGCAGCCATGTGTCTACAGCTTCCCTGGGCACAACCACCACACCCAGACTGTAGAGAGGAGGGAGGGA
>OMLP01001883.1:2585-21283 GCA_900302685.1 Spondyliosoma cantharus
AGAACCCCTATCATTATTCCATCGCTGTTCTCACAGCCTCGTCCTATTGTTTCTTTCCTGGTATATTCTGCTCCTCAGCTTGATTCACAACTATAGCACACACACAAGCTCTCTCACTCACTCTCACACACACACACACACACACACACACACACACTTTGAACTCTCCCTCTTCTTCACCCTCCTTCTCCTTTTTTTTCCTGCTTGCCATCCCCTTCATCTTCTTGGTTCTGTTCACGTCTGCAGAGCCGCAGAGTAAACTGACTGACTGACTGCTGTCACAGCATGTAGCCCTCTCAAACACACACACACACACACACATAGAGGGCAAGGGGTGTGCACGATCTGCTGACTCCCAGAACACAAATACACACATTGCTGAGGACTGCGTTACCCTTTACAGTGGCACACACACACACCGATCTGACACCACAGTAAACATCTATGTGCTGACTGCCACAGCCTGCAGCCCCCCTGGGCGAGCCGGCTCCAAGATGCGTTACAGAGACTGAGATGGACGGATAGACGTACGCGGAGCTGTCATCTCCTAAGCAGCGCACAAACAATACAGAAAAAGCAGCAGAGGGAAAGACCCCAGTCAAGGGATGATAGAAACATCTCAACCGATACTCTCTCAAATGGATTCTTTACGTGTCTTTACTCCTGTCAGTCTGTAAATATTTGTCAACATCCGATGTGATGTGTTTTCTATAAACATTTGAGGCGTAAACAGGGAAACGGACAGCATTTTGATCTGTCAACATTACTTGGCGGATTTCACAAACTGATTTGAGGCAGCGTTCGCCCAAACTCAATGCTCGGAGGACCACAGGGACCGTGCTTTTAAGTCTCACATCAAAGCAGACGAGTCATCCATCTCTGTGTTCCCCTCCCTCTCAGCGTCTCTGCGACGCTCATTTACTCGAGTGTAATTTACCCTCATCTCTCTTGCCAGGACCTAATGAAGGAGTGAGAGTGTGAAATTGACTCGTACGTATTTTACTATTGACACGTGTGCGATAGGTGAGAAATTACAAAACAATCAAGTAATGAGTACATGAGCGGAAAAAAAAAAAACATCAATGCAAATGCTTCCTTTGAGTACTGCAGGGGCCACTGAATGGTTTAATGGTTGGCATATGATGGCTATCATAGGGCTGAATGACTGATGGCAAAGACAGCACAGGGAAAATAAATTGCATTCACACCAGTTGATGTGAGAGTGCTTGGTAATTACATGCTCGTAAAATGGTACAGTAGTAAATAAAACTCATTTTTTCATTCTAACAAAAACCCTGCTGGATGTTTACTATCCATCCATCCTATTGGGAGTTTGCTAATTGGAGGTTACAGGGGAACATTTATGGGTGTTTCCTCTCCTGGAAGCATCATATCACGGAACTAGCGTAAGTAACCAAGTATCATAATACTTTAGAGTGGATAGCTAAGTGGGTTAGGCAATAATAATAGTGGTTGTAATATTCACTCAACTAAGTCGCCAACCTAGACCTTCATGAATGAATGATTCGCTGTATCAATCACTCTAAGAACGATAATTAGCTTCCTGTTATGATGGAAAATATTGGCTGGTGACAGGACGCACTGGAAGTCGCACCCATAATTCACGTGAGGTATCACCGGGGCTAGGACTAGTGTGGATAGAAAAACTAACTTATTTGTGTCCATTTTGCAATCACAGGAAAAAAATGCGTTGAGGGTGAGGACTTAACTAGTAGCATCTGGGCTCCATTTAAGGCTCTTTCTCGCCAATTACTACTGGTTCTTGAACCGGTGCCATTGAAGATCCATGGAACCTTGGTGCTACCTAGCAAATAAGCATTTAATTCAAATAAGTTTTCCACAAGTTTTGAGCTGAACCATTGTAATCAAGGATGCGTCAATGCGTCAGTGGAGGGCATTGCACGATGTACAATGACCTATAGAAGATGAATCGACCAGTGCAAAATTAGGTGCACAAACCAGAATCGAACCTCCCAAATAGCACACATACCTCTCGCAGCCGTTGGCTCAATGAATAAAAGTTTTGTTGGAAGTCTCGCCAACATCTTCCCAATTAGCAAACGCTCCACACACTATATTTTTCCAACGTAACTCCTGCCAACATCTGCAAGATGTGCAGTACAGTATGTGTGCTACTGGAGCTGTTCCTTGTTGATGGAAAAGGGGCAACAGTAGATGATGGTCCTGAGTGGGCCGGTTTCAAGGGCAAAGAAACTATCCATCAAGTAATCAATCGTTCTCCATCATCATTCTCAAACTCCAAATGAAGTTATATCTTATGGAATTAAGTTGCAGAGACCTGTAGAATCATGGAGCACTGAGGCCCAGCACCTTATTAAGACACTTAATCTTGTATCCAATTTGTCACCCTCCTGTACATCTCTAAGATATACTTAGAAGCACTATCTACTGATTCTTTGTTTAATTAGATTTGATGGAGCATATCCAGCTAATTCCCTGGAACGTTACGCACGACAGCAAACTTGTTATGACAGCGACTCCATGCTCATACAAGAGCCATTGTTAAAAACTACATCCACATGAAGCCAAAAGGAAAGATAAGAAGACAGCTGCACTTGTCCTTCAAATGCTTGCTTCGATTACTCTCCGTCTCGCCACAGTCGGCAAACCAAAGCCCGCAATTTGCCCAAAAAGTGAATTTTCTCTCGGGTTTCCCTGAGAGATTTAAACAACAGTGTCGTCTTTGGCTCAGCTCTCTCTAAATCCATTAAAATCATAACCTACGCTGAAGTGACAGACCACCGAACGTGCTGTGAAAGTTTGACTCACAGCAGAAGGCAAGACTTGTAAACTTCACACAGGGGTAAAAGTGCAAACTAAAGTTACAGATATCAATCTTCGAAAGAAAGTAATCCTGGTTTTATTGAAGATTTCCCCGGAGCCCCATCTTGACAGCCACTTGTCTACACATCAGTGGCAAAACAGGTTACATCCACAAATCACAACAATAATCCTCTCACTGCAGCGATGAGCTAAAGTCTAAATAGAAGAGAACAGAGCTCTTACCAGTTTCCCTGGAGATCTGGATGAAGGCCTCGACGCCACTCTCTCCGTAGTTGCCCTCCGAGGCTAGCGTGGACACGTAGTTCCACTCCATAGCCGTGACAATGTCCATCATGGCCTGGGCCTGGTAGGAGTCCGGCGGCACCACGCGGGAGAAGAAGTCGTAGCGGGTGTTGTCGCTCAGCTCTGGTGCCGTGGAGGCATAGCTGATTTGAGGGATCTGGACAAGAGAAGGGAAGAGAGGAAAGGGTTAGACATTGTGAAACAGACAAAAGAGTGAGGGATCCATGCTTAAATGCAGCATGTTGATTAAATTATTGGCATGATGGTAGTCCCACTGGGTCAGGGTTAGGTCAGGGTTAGGGTCAGGACTGGCACCTATTTGACTCGATCCGGTGACTCCTTTGTCAGTATCAAAAGTACTCAGAAAATTTGAGTTTTGTGCACATCAAGGATCTATGCTGGCATGTGGTTTAACGCTTCACAGCATCTAAATATTGTCATTGTCTATCAAACCAGCACTGCGAACCATAATAAGCTGTTTCTCTCCACCCCCCTGCTGATTTTAAGTGAATGTTATGAATGCTCTGATTATGAAAATAGTATAAATAATGTTTTGTTTGTGATGACAGTCTTAATTTTTTATTAGTTTTAACAGCTAGCGCCCAGGCATTAGGGTTAGGGTCCGATGTGCTCCATGCACTGTGGATTTTGGAGCCATCCCATGACATTTTCTCTGCCCCGTCCTGCCGGAGCAGCACTCTCTCCTCCTTCCAGGACCTCCTGATTTACAAATTAAGCACTGTAGGAGGACTGTGTGTTTTCTAAAGTTATGGTTCATTTCATGTCATATTTATCATCCCAATCAATTTCTTTGCCCACCAGCAAAGAAATAATTCTTTCTCTAAATAAAAAAAGTGAGTAAGGCAGGGATAATTCTCGTCTATTTTACGCATTGATGCATAATTTTATGGGATGTATATGTAGAAAAGAGTTATAAACGCTTCACACTCCCTGCGGGATCGCAGTTATTAATAATTCTCTGCAATGTGAGCAGATAAGTTGTCATCCCGAATGTTAAGATTCAGCTGCAGCGCTGCAGACTAACCGTTGGCTCAGTGATGAGGAAGAGGCAAAGAAGCGATTCGGGAGGGAACAGGTAAGGCGGGGGCGAAGCAAAAGTGGCAGATGATCGGGAATCAGAATGTGGAGTGAACGTCGTTTTTCAGCGCCGGCATCACGGTGAAGACGATCTGACGCTGAAAGGACGGACGCAAAAAAGACAGCTGGGGCCAGAAGGGAGGACAGACGGACAAAAAGCACAACAGGCAGGAGGGAGGATGGAGAGACAGAGGTTGACAGAATGACAGGACACACACACAAACACACACACACGCAGAGGTATTGCTCGTGATAGGTAACGTAGCAGGCGCGAGGTGTTAGATGGCTGACAGGCAGATTGATTCTTCCTCAGACAGAGGGGGACAGCAAGGGAAGACCCTGTACTTGCCAACACACACACACACTCGACACACACACACAATTATAAATGTCTACAATTGCTGAATACAGCAAAACCCGTTGGTACTGCAAGAAGGGACGGACAGCGTGTGTCTATGTGTGACCGGAATGTTTCTACACCCCATCACTCACTGTCTTTACTCCCTTAGAGTGTCATCTGAAAAGTCCCTGCCACATCGCACCTTCACCTGTCTTTGCCATTTTTAAAGGTCAGGGATCTTCGCAGCATCTTCTTCTTCGGCGGTGCTGAAGAACTGCAGCATGCAGGAGGAAAACAGCCCTGAAGGAGCTTGTTTACCGAAAAGCAAATATGTATTTGACTTTCTTGGACCGCCGCAATAACGAAAAATGAATTTTTAACCCGAGCGGTATTCGTTTCACCTCCTCCAGCACCGAGTATTGAAAGATCAAACAGCTAATATGTTTTTCTTCCACGACAGCGATCAATGCACACCACTGAGTCGACGGAGTCTCGTTTTTTTTTTTTTTTTCAGTGGTTGGATATCTAATTTTGGATCAAATCTGTTTTGTTCTTTTTTGTTTTTCTGTTTTCTCTGTTTTAATAACCCTCCGTTACTTGCAGTGAACTACGTGGGAGTTCACATTTGGGACACTCAAGCGTTGTTACTGGTCCTCGCTGCCTGGGGAACACAATTGGAAACTTTCATAAACTTCAGGATGCATATGTATAATTCATAGAGGATGGAGAAAAACAAATGAAAAGCAAGGAAAAAAATCAAAGCAAGGGCCAGCCGAGGGAAACTATCAGTAAAACAACTGTTTTTTCGGATCTGCACTGTATATAGGTGCATTAATTTGTATTTGTCTGTGTGGCTCCTCTGTTTCACTTGTCCTTTTACTCTCTATGTGCATTTAAATAAGAGAATATCCATTTCAAAGAGAAATGAAAGCGCGGCTGCGGGAATATGAGATATTTGTCTGTTTACAACAGCAATGGGAAAGCAACCCTGTGACCTGGACCAAACCTGGTACTTTGATCTTCTGTTATTTCGCTCTACAGCTGGGAAGCCGGGAAACTGAGACGTACACAGACACAAACACACACTTGTGCACGGCACACAGTCATCCTCTTGTCATATTCCTCCGAGTCATTACTGAGTAAGAGGAGGGAAAGGCAGAGAGAAACAAAAACAGAGAGGGAGAGAGCATAAAGATCCAGTGACATCCACTATTGTCTGCTGCAGACACAGACCCAATACTGTCCTCCACACCCACACCTGTGCTTTCTAAAAATGAAGATTTCTCCAGATAGTTCACCACTCACACAACCACACACACACACACACACACACACACACACACACACACACACACATACACACACACACACACACACACACACACACAGGAAGCTGTGATGACCGAGCACATCGTATCACATGTGACTCCTGAGTGTCAGGAATCATTCATGTGCTGCGAGTTAGAACCATCTTCAGCCTTTTTCTCAAAGCAAGCAGTTTTTTTTTTTGTTAGAGGCGGGAAATTAACAGCTTGGTTCCCCCACATCACCAGGGAAGAAGATTATACCTCCAATCCCCCTAATTCCATTTGCTCTAAGACATATATGTGTGTTGGGGGGAGGGAATGGAAGTGTGTATAAAAAGGGAAAGAGTATGTGTGTGCTGTCGAATGTGCACCACCAATTAGCACTCAAAACACCTTTTCACTTATCAATGAGGTGAGGTATTGTTTTGGATACGTGTTCGTAATTTGCATGTCGCACTATAACCATTTTATTCAATGTTCATTCAGATCTTTTTCAAAACCACATTAGCATTGTTGCCAAGTGGCTATGTGGCACTCCATCTGCCCCCTTGACGTCACAACATGGCTGTTGTGGCCAACACTAGAAAGTGAGCAGCGACGTTGCTTACGCTAGCTAACATTAACATTGATAATACTAGCTAACATTAACATTGCTCACATTCGCTAGAGAATCTCGATGCTGGCAAAACACAGATACATGACACCAACAACGTTATACTACTGGTTCACAAACCTTATTAGAACCTATAACCAATAGTCAGAATTGTTACATAGACATAAAAAAAAAAAACATATGGACCCAACAGCATTTTTTAAAATTATTAATCCACAATCATAATAATGTCTTTAAGGAATAGAGATTCTCCAACTTTCTATTAGCACTTTCCATTATTATTATTATTATTTGTCTACATAACAATGATACCAATATGACCTTTAACTTTTATTCTAGTGGCATAATCAGGTCACAATATCAATTTGTTCAATATTTGGGTTAATGACCATATACCTACAAAGTTTTTGGATTCCTATTAGCCTGAACTGTGCTTTGTGTTTATGGTCGATTAGTAAATGTCAGTATTTCATTTTGTTTAACAATTAACATGACAATCGTCACGTCACATGCTACGCTAAGTTGAAGTTACCATGTCATTTTAGCATTAAGTACTAAAACCAAAAAAAAACAAAGTGAAGTGTTTCAGTTGCTTTTCTTGTCCAACCAACCAAAACCCAAAGACCCTTCATTTTCACCATAAATGACAAAGACAAGCAACAAATCCTACAGTTATGAAGCTGGAACTAGCTTTAAATCACTGAAATTGACTAGAGTCTCCAGTTTTGCCTTATTAATGTTAATGGTCCTCAAACACCACAGTACCAAAATTTGGGGGAGTGGAAAATATTCAGTTAAGAAGTATTTTCCGTATAATAAACAAATGTTAAGAGATCTTTATTGTAGATGCATTTATTTGTGAAATTTCAAACAACTAAACTGTTATAAAACCCAAACACAGCATTTCAGAGCCTTTCAGCTTTCAGTGCTGTTCAATAATGAGGACATGATGAGTCTTTGATCCTCTATTGCCAAAGTTCTCCGGATTACAATGCATGAAAACCTAAAGGCTGACAGCACTGCAGCGTTCACCCTCTTGAACTATTCTCAACAGAGTCAAAAGGCATCTGAACCAGCACTTAGTCCCTTTACCTCTCCACCTAAACCTCCTGAGCAGCACAAACTCTTCTCAAGCAAACAAGAAACACAAGCCCATCTATCTCATGTTGCAAGATTGCCATTGAACGCCAATTTCGCCAATCCCGCTAAGATATTAAATCTTTGTTCTTTTGCTTGCATAGAAAATTGATCACGATGAAAACACAGAACAGACTTCCCTTGGCTATAGAAGAACAGAGATTAATTCTTGATTGAACTGAATTCCCCCTCCAAGCAAAGACTATCGAGAAAGCACAGACTAATACGTTTTCCCTCCATGACAACAATCAATGCACACCAGTTAGCTGATGAAGTCTCATTTTTCTGAGTGATGGAAAACACGTTAAAGTCAAACTTTTCCTAAGTAGTGCTTTTAATAGACAATCATGTTTGTTGCCAATGTTTTTGAACTCGGGGAAGTGAAACCAATTTAGAGCAATATCCTCAAACTCCTACCAACTATAGACAGTCATGTCTGCCCACTCTATCCCTTAATGGATTTGGCGATAGTGGGGAACAGTTTCATCCCTCACTATAGATCAGGCTGAATCCCACTGGGGAGCTGAACAGATAACTAGCAGCCGGATTTGGACCTTAAGGGACCTAATGATCGGGGACAGTAGCTTCTTTGTGCGAGTCTTTCTGGCCATGGCCAATGAAAGGAAAATCATTTTTTGGAGTTTGGTCTATTTTACAGAGGAAGTCGGAAGAACACGTCCAAAATATGGAAACAATATCAAACAAATGACGCTGAAGAGCACTGGAAATGTGTTGGAGTAGAGCTGCAATGACTAGTCGATCGATCAAAAGAAAATTAATTGTCAACTTATGAAAATCAACCCTTTCAGTATGATGGCCCAGTACCCACTCCAGTAATGTCGTTCCATACTCGAGTACACTCAAGAGAATAAAGTGAATACTTCTGTCATCGAAACATAACATAGCAGTCTACTTTCTTGTTTTGGATATAGTTGCTTTCACACCTGTTGTGAACCGTAACTGAGTACACATGAACCATACTCAAGACGGGGTCAGCCCTATGTTCCCACATTTCTAGGACATTTTCAAAATGAGGTCTTGTGTTCCTACATTTCCCTTCAATTTAAGGGTTATGGTTAGGAGATAAGGAAATGTGGGAACATAGGGCCTAATTTTGGAAAAAAAATCTTAGAAATGTGGGAACTGTGGGAACAAAGGGCTGTGGGAACATAGGCATTCTCCCCTCAAGACCACCTTTTTTAACCAGATCTGGGAATGGATCGAACCATGCCAGAGTACACTAATCAAACAAATTGGACTGGGTGTGAATGCACCTGGAGAGGCTTTGGGTTTCGGACTGTTAGTTGGACAAACGAAGCAATAGGCGTTTGGAAAGAAGCTGCTATGTAGTCTGGTGGTACAACAACAGATACTTCTGTATAGTTTGCCAGGAAGCAAAACAGACTAAATGATGGTAAACTGCAGCCCAACTCCAAAGGAGTAGGGTAAGGAGTGTTACAGTATATAGTCTGCAACCTGTGCTCTGCTTTCAAGCTAAAGAAACCTTTGAATGGCTGAAAGTGACCTTTTTGAAATGCCACTTGAAAAGTCCAAGGGAAATCAAAGATATTTGAGGCAGAATAAAGGCTCCCGGTCTCTTAAAAAGATACTCCAGTATTCTTCTTGTTATGTAGAGACCTCAGAGGAGTGCGTCTTTGACCTACACCGTCCTCTGAACAATAGAGCCTGACCAACATGAAGCTAATCCTATCCTTAGCCTCATCTAGGAGGCTTATTATGTGTTGTAGCTATGTGAATAAATGTTATGCATCAGTATGTACTGATATCTAATAGTCCGCGGGAACAACGTGCACACATCACAACTGTGTGCGTGTGTGTGTGTCTGGCAGTAATGGAGCTGTCGGGGGCCACAGTCTGAGCATTAGGTTGATAGATTGCAGTGGTCTGAAGCTAATTAACCCCCACTGCATTACACACATACACACACACACAGATCAGTGTCAGACAGTGGATTGGATATGTTGTAGCACTTGCGCGCACACACATTCACAGTAAAAGTAAGATTTACAGTGGCTGATCACGATCAATGGCGGTGATTGAATTAACCAAACACAAGCATGTTTAGATGTACACGCACACGCTAAATGAGCATCACATTCACTTAAGTTTAACCTTAGAGAGCTAGACCGGAAAAAATGTAATATATTTTAATTCATGGTAGTTGTTCAGGCACAGTAACAACCAACATTTTTTCCGGGTTGATCATGAACATTTTTGTAACTGAGAAACCAGAGCGTGGAAAAAGAGAGGAGGATGGAAGGTGCACATACTGTAAATTGATCTGGCCCGTGCGGAGCCCTGATTTTGAGCCAGCCTGGAGAGTTGTTTACTTGCTCGAAAATTTGACTCGGCCCTCTAACAGCCAGCCGTGGTCTGTGTCTAATGAGGAGAGGACTGGCACAGTGGGACCTCAGCAAGTTAATTTAGCAGGACGGAGACTGTTGGGGCTGAGAGTTGGGTGTCTCTCGCCCTGTCTAACCCTGCTGTCTCTGTCTAGGTCCATCTGTCTCTCTTTTTCTTCTCGCTGTTTGGCTCTTCGCCCCTGCATCTATCCTACCGTCCTTCGTGTTTCCCATTATTCTCATTTTGCTGCAAGATGCAACTACCACGAATTTACCTCCTGGTTGGTTGGTTGGTTTGATTGTCAGCTGGATTACACAGAAAACGACTGAAAGGATTTCAGTGAAACTTGGACAAAGGATGAGTCTTGGCCCAGAATAGACCCTATTCAGTTTGGGGGTAAATAAGGGACAGATCCAGGACTTTAACAGAGAGTGCGATAAGGCACTTTTCAATATTTTCATTAATTTCTCAGAAATAAGGCATGGATTTTGATGCGAAAGTCCTCTTAATTGCAGTATCATTAAATAGAAATCATCTATATTTCTGAAGTAACATTTCATACTATCTTCCCAAAATTCATATTACTTTTGGATTCCCAGTGACAATTTACAAAATAAAGTTCTGTGGGTTTGAATGATGTTTGGCAGCACAGCAGGACTCTTTTATGACGAACCCACTAGGAAGCAGGTGAGGTTTGGCGAATATTTGAAAATATGAAAATAATTTTACAGAAAACATTTTTATTGCCAGCACATGGATGTAGTATTGATCAAAAAACAAATGCAGAAAATCACACAAAAAGGCCAGTTTGACAGCCAGAGAGATGGAGAAATATCACCCCATTCTATCGAACTTCATTGTTGCTCTCTCTGGAGCAGAGATGCTCCTTTAATTGCTGCAACAACATTGATAGTCCCTTTACTGTCTCAATTTTCCCCCATATCCTTTCAGAATAGAATAGTTGCCTGTAATTTGTTTGCTGACAAGCAAATCAAAACAGGTCTGACAAGATGAAAGAAAGACACTGAGGGAAAGTAGGTAACAGGAAGACACTTCACGAGAGCACAAAGACGGAAGAAAAGAGGCCGAGAGAGACGAGAAACAACAGAGAAGTCTGCGTGAGAGGGGGGCAAGGAGCTAGAGGCAGGGAGAGGGAAAATATGACATGGAAACATTTAATCTGAGAAACGAGAATGAAGACGAGACACGAGAAAAAGGGAAGATGAGAGGGAATGTTTAGCAGATGCATTAAGAGGAGGGAGTGGAAAGAAACAAAGAAATGAAAAGGTGAAAGAATAACCGGGGAGAAGGGAAACAGAAAGGAGACGGATGAAGCAAGCTGAGATAATTGATGGGAACCAACAAATGGAGACGGGAGGCCTGCGAGGAAATGCAGATTACTCGAGAAAGAGGCACAACGGGAAAAGGGAGATCTGAGTGGAACGGCAAAGTGAGAGGAGTGTTTAAAAAAGCCAAGAGGTTGAGAAAAGAGAGGGAGATGACACTGATAGAAGATGAGAAACAAAAGGGAATGGGAAAGAGGCTATCATGCAGAATGCAAATGAGCAGAACAGAAGTGACAAAGATGAGATTGATATAGGCGAGAGCGACGAAAGAGGAGAGGAACTACAAAGGAGAAGCTAAGATAAAACGACAGAACAAGACAAGCAGGCACAGGTCTGGTTTGCATACTGAGGCTCCATTTAACCCCTTCGTGTCCGCGCCTCTCATTCCGTACTTGTATAAATCACCAGAATTGGACTGCCGTGTGCAATCTCAGCTGTGCCGTCGAGCAAAAAGATGAATCGCACGCATGTGTCACAGTCACAAAAATGTAAATCTTCAGTAGATGAGAAGAATTCAGCCTGTTGTTCTGCTAGTTGTCTATAGACATTGAGGTTTTCCTTCTGCGTGCATGCAAGGAGCCTAATTAATGACCCTACAAGCAATTAACTCCCTGGAGTAATTCTGCAGCCCTATTCAGACTTTAGCAGCGAAGGTGTTCATCTGGCGGTAGGTAATTCCTCACCACCTACACTGCCCCCTCTGTTTTCAGGACGCTATTGGCTTTACATGCATCATTCGGCATGCAGCATCAATAACTAGCAGTTTGCAGCACCGTTTATATAAGCCGACTGTTAGCTTAGCAGCATCTGCCTGTACCTGGGACTCTTGAATCAACTCCGCTTTATGGGTTGAGGAGACGGAGGTGCAAATACAGGATTAGGCGTCTGCATCCATGTTAGCAGCTCTGTGAGGCCAAGGAGAGCAGTGCTTTGAGCTAAATGCAAACATCAACTAATCTCAGCAATTAGTTTACCCCCATTAGCTAACGCCATAATGTTGTCTAGTCTTCCTGGGGTCAAAGGTAACATGCTGATATGGGTATAAGGTTCACCACAATCACCATCTTGATTTAGCATGTGAGCATGCTAACATTTGCCATTTAGCACTAAACACAGAAGCTAAAAGCTAGCTGAAAGTATTGTACAAACTATGATATTAACCGCATTATACCACCATGAATGGTCTTGCCACCATGAATTTATGTACAAATTGAATGGCAAACCATCCACAAGTTTTAGAGACATTTGACAAAAAAAATAGAAAATAAAATCTAATACTTGTGGTTGGACTAGAGGAAATGTCAGGGAATCGATGCAGTCAGTATAGGCTTCATTCTCTGGGGATCATTCAAAATTTCACGGCATCTATCCAAAATAGTCGATATATCACCTTTCTAAGGTCCAAAGTAGAAGATCGACCATCAACTAGACGTCGCCTTTCCTGGAGCAACAGCTTTGAAAGCGGCTCAATATGTATCAATATATAAATATGTTTGGTGTAATTTTCAAGGTTCTAAACAAACGACGGACAGCACAGGAAAAATGATTTATTCTCCGTACACAAAGGATTATTTCAAGGCCATAACTGAGCACCGAGCAGAAACATCACACATGAATACCTCAGGAAATAGATGAGCTGAATGAAAGATGAAAAATGTCAGCAGACTTGCATGTTTTAGTATCATTCTTTGCAGAACAACATTATACCTATAGAGTCAAAAAAAGACCTAGACTAAAAGACTATGGATTGGTGTGTTTTATAGATCATTCCACCTGTAATAGTTTGAAATTACAAGTAATTACAGGATAGGATAGAGTCTAGAAACCAGTAATTAGATTAACATGGCCTGAATGTGAAACAAGAATTTGGTTAACTACTGGGAAACATGGGGACCTGGCATGCATGTGAATGCCACTTGACACACACCCACCACCCATCCAAACACGATTGTAGACCAAGCGCAACCCCTCAGAACGGCTTGAGGAAGCCACCATGAGCTCAAGGCCCCGACTAGGCCCCCAAATTCCCCAGATCCCAATCCGATTGAGCATATGTGGGACGTGAGACTAGAGTGAGTCCAATCCATTGAGGCGCCACACCCCAGAGCTGTTTTGGCTCCACAATATTATGTAGCTGGTTTCAATAATGACTGCAGGTTTGATGCCTCCCCCTCTCATCCAAGCCTCAAATTTGCAGGGTATTCCCACTGAAGCTTCGAAGCCCAAAAATGACATTCGACAGCCTGCCCTGACATTACCAAGTCAAACATTCTGTTCACAGTGTTACCAAATGGGAACACGAACATGAAAAATACAGGCTGGAACCTAAATTTGAACCCCTTCATACCCCTGCAGGTACTACATGCTCAGGGTGACAATGAATTAACCATGGTGACACAGGCAGCTCTGCCACAGAAGCAGCATGTAACACCGACCCACCGCCTCAGTCAATTTAAATTTCAAGAGGAACCTTATTAAAGGCTGCACTTAGGCCGAAGGATTTACAATTGCGGCAATGAATCCGCACCTGCTGCTCGGTAAAGGTCAGAGGCTTGGCTGGAGGACAGGTGGCGGTGGTGGTGGTGGTGGTGGTGGTGGTGCCAGTATCGGCATGGTTACACACATAAATGCACACACACACACACACACACAGGCGGTGCCAATTTTGGTGAAATGATGTCTGGGCTTTCGAGGCTTAGGCACACACACACTTTAACACACACACACATACACACACACACACAACCACTGCCAATATCAGCAAGGTGAGGGTGGCCAGGGGGCTGGAGGCCAGGGACCTCATGCTACAGCCTTTAATATATCTCTGTCAATATATTATCACTGTCTCTCTCACACAAACACACACACATCTCTATTGGTCTGGAACCAACACAAACAGCCATCTGTCCTCACCTTTGACTGTCCTGAATACAAATCCGGTAACGATACACAACAAACACTGAAGGACACGAGCGTCAGACTTTTATCTATCTCCCATCTTTAATTATCTCGTATAAAAACCCACTATTCAGCGTGGACATCTTGACAGGTAAAGCAGCATCTGAGTGCCTCCTGTTTTCATTTTTTGACAGGAAAAAGACGCAGCGACAAAATGAGGCTTTCCAAACCTATTTTAATGACTCTTCTGAAAAGACCAGCCAAAACCGACAATTACAGGCAGAAACATTCACCGGATAAAGTTGTATAAGTAAGATGCCTAACTTTTTGCAAAGCCTTATGACATGTAGAAGGTTTTAGTCCAGCAAACTGACATTAATAGTGGAACAAACAACAAAAGCATGTGGATTAATACTCTTATTATTTCTGACAGTTGCGTTAGAAGAAAAGCCTCCGTGAATTGCTTATTATCCGGTGTCTATTATTACTCCGGGCGATTGAATCAGTACGGAGTAGTCACCGGCTCTCGTTGCTGTCAATTAAACTTATTTATAAATCAAATTATAATTTTTTAGCCAACTCCTGTGATGGGAGAGAGGGAAACAGCCTTTATGATTAAAGACTGATTTTGATAATTCGTCTCCTCTCGCGCACCCAAACAATCTACCGCATGACTGATTTTATCGATTGAACAAATATATAAATAATAACTTTTATCGCCTCTGAGTCACTCCTGATGCCATCACTCATTTATTTTACCGAGTGTCTTTTACTGTCCTTTATCTCTTCAGCTCTCACTTTTCTCCCCCAACACCTCTCAAATAAACTTATCGGGCCTAGAGCACCTGTAAGTAGGACTGATATGGCCTTGAAGTCAAATCACAGCATTTTCAAGCTATAACGTGATACACAGTTTATACCTTGTGTGTAACTTGAGGCGGAATCTTTACAAATTATGGTCATTATTACAAATTGCTTGAGGTCCATAAGTAGGAACGAGTGGACGCTCTTGTTGATTTGGAAAATTAGATCACTTTGCTGTAACGCAACCTGCAAAAGGAGGACAAGACGATACCCACGCCATATCACGATATCAAACTCCAAGACAATACTTAGTCTCTTATCACACTAACTATCCTAATCAATTTACTGCCCAGCCCTACCTGTAAGCTCTCCATGACTTTTTCTATTCTTCTGGTTGTGTTTGTTTCTTTAAATATGTTCCTCTACACCACTCACATCAACTTAAATCTCACGTGCAGTGACAGACACACACATACTGTAGGAGGACGGCACCAGAGGACTCGATTCCAGCCGGGCGCCTGCAGCTTCCCCTCTCTGTTTTGTCTGTCCCTGCCATTACACAAAAGCGCCATCCAAACAGTGTTTCGTTGTGAGTTTTGTGCATGATAGCGTGTGCATTTGGGTGCGTGTGTCAACAACCACCGAGTTTCAAGCAGGTATTCCCTCGCATCAAACCCATTAGGCACACGTTCCCATTGTTACACTTGTAAATGAGCCTCATACATCATGCAATATGCCAGCAGACCTGCACGGAAAAGCATTCGAAGTCTGTTTAATGAAAAACAACTTAGCAGCAAATTAGAGGCTTGAAACTTTACGGTTAAGCGTTCGGTGCGAGGACATTCTTTCCAGACGAACACAAGGATGACAGATTTCCCTGGGGCAGACAAAATGAATGCTTGCCCACACATGGCTCAAGTACGCTACATCGTGACTGCCAAGAGTGTGTGTGGGGGATTTTTTATTTTTTTTTGGATCGCGTGGGAGCCGGGACTCCTCAGCGCTCCCTCAGTCGCTGCGGTGTGCATATGTTGATTTATTTCTCTGTATCAACTCGTTGACCCCTCACAAGAGACCCATCTACGCTCAGCAGGTGACTGCTTCAAATCGGTCATGTTTTGCATATCGCATTATGTATCCGCATCGGAAGGTGAGCGTGCGCGCGCGCGTGTGTGTGTGCGTGTGTTTGTGTTATCACTGAAATCCATCAGCACCTGTGCTGAGATTGTAAGTGCACCATCGGGTCTTTCATCAGAAGAAGTGACAGATTGCACAGGCACGAATTGTTGCCAGATTTGTATGATTCATATCAATATTGACAGATGCATCGTGACTGCCTGACAAATACAAAATAAAGTAAATAATTGTGATGGTGCAGAATCTCTTTCTTTTTGGGCAAACAGTGGAGAGAGTTTGTTTGCAGTACTTTTACTCAAAAAATTAGATCAGATGTCGATGTCCATCAGTTGTTTTCTAAATATGCTCTTTAATAGTGTAATAAAGACTTATTAGCCATATATTTTGCATAGTTTTTAATAACTTTCTTTAAATTAAAAATGAAACATATTATTATGGAAAATAACTTGTCAAGAGTAATTTATTGACTTTAGTGTCTATCTTACATACTTCACAAAAAGTAATTTTCAATTTTACTTGTCAGTTTTAATGGGACTAATTGTACCTTTAATTGAGTCTAGACTTCCAGTACTACCCACCACATTAATTGAATACAGTTGAAATATTTTCGTGGAGTTGAATCAATGCCTAACTCACACCATTTTAATTTTAACTTCACTTAAATTCTCTTTTCAGATTTAACACTGACTACACAGCTAAGCTGTTTGAGTCAGCTTTAGTGGATGTTGGGCAGATCGTAGTTCTAAGTGCTTGGAGGGATTTATTTTTTATTTTTTTTGCTGATGAGGCAATTCCTTGATCTTTATTTAATACAAATCTGAATGAATCACTGATGGATATGAGCTCGTGCGGCAGAGTCGGGGATGTGACCTGGGTTTGAAATTTGTGTTCTTGTGTTAAGTAGGAGATTATTAACTGCTCAATTTAGCAGCTCACAATACCGAGTTTCATCTCCGTAAGAGACGGAGCTTCTGCTCTGTGTGCTGCCGGTGTACCTCCAGATGAAAGCCATTGTTGGATGTGAGAGGTTTGTGTAAAGGAGAAATCCCTGGAGGGGGTTCCTGTACTGTGGGTTAGAGGGCAGGATGCAGTGTCATTACATTTTGTTGTGTGTAACAGAACAGACTACTGATATAATGACGCACTCAGGACTCAGAGTCTATGTCCGGTACATGTACTGCGGTTTAAGTGGACTTATGGTGTGAAAGGTTGCGTCTGTGGACCTATAAGGGTTGCTGTACTGCAATTTAGGTAAGGATCACAATGACTCACTACCGATTGTTGGGTTTCAGTGCCCTGAGCAGCGAGTGTCCAATCTTAGCCTCACCACTGCATCTGCCACAGCAGGCTCACGCTCGCCAAGTTTAGTTATTACAAGTCACTTTGGTCTTTGTTTTTCTGTAAACTGCTTTGCAAACACTGGTGAACATGGGTTGTATTTGCTTATGTGGCCTCGCTCCCTATATGTCTGCTCTCTTTCAATAGCCGTCTAATAAATTATTCAAATGCCTGGTAGTTGGCTTGTTGTAGTGTCTGTCCACAGCCCCATTAACCTATTTTATTTATTAGGGTTATAGATCTGTTCAGGCCTGTCTGGAACATGTTGATTGCAACGATAGCGGCCTTGCCTTGGTCTCCATTTGGTTTAGGGAAGTGTTTTAGGCTAGTTTATATACATGTTTATAGCTCATCGTGTTCATATTTAAGAATCTTACTTAATGTGAGCTGATTCTGAAACATTTCATTTAATGGAGGAAAAGTCTTTATAGCATTTTATACAGGCTATTGTGCATGTAAAAGATCTTGAAAGTTAAAAAGGTCAACCAACCAACAGAAGCTCTTCTCTCCCACAGAAAACACTGCTCCTTCAACCACTCGTCAGTAGTCCCACCTTTAATTCTGTGACAATGTGACATCTCACAAAGTCACCATGTCATTCATTCACATAATGTATGCCTAGCACATAAAAATGTATTTAGCACAGCTGCTCTGATGTCGTTAGCAGGGCTGGCTCAGGCTTGTGTGAGCTGACCAATCAGAGGAGACTGGGGATTCAGGAAGGGGGCCCTTAAAGATACAGAGGCTAAAACAGAGCTTTTCAGACAGAGGGCGAATACAGCGCTGCAATATGAGAACACTGATGGGTTTTCTGAGTGTTGAAGCATGTAAACCTATTTCAGTAGTAAACCAAATTAAGATTATGAACCTTAAAATGTGCATAATATGTCTCCTCTTAAAAAGTCTGACAAAGTTTATGACCGACTCACACAGTTTTAGTGTTAGCGTGAGCTGCTCGAAATCTACATCCTGCAAAGTTTTTGTACTGTTGTCACTGTAGTCTTTGTAAACCATATGTGCTGCATTATTCAAACAGAATAACAGAACAATGCAAAAGGAATTCAGTAGACGCACAGGTGATCATTATTCATGTTTACCTCCTGTATACACATACACACAGTACCTCTGATATGTAATTCCCCCCCTCCCCTGCTAGTAGCAGCTTTTTCCCCCTTGGTTCCAAAAATGCAGTGCTGACAAGATGAACC
>OMLP01001883.1:24072-34295 GCA_900302685.1 Spondyliosoma cantharus
GGGGGGGGGGGGGGGAAGTCTGATTAAAAGGCGAAAATAGATGTGAGGACGGAGACATTGACAGTGTGACCGACTCTTTCCTTGAGTCTTCCAATGAGACTAACTGCTCGGTGCGTATTTGCTCCACAAAAGCTCCGTCATCGAAAAAAAACCAAGCAATTTTTCTTTAGTCCGTCTTCACTGCTTCTTTATATTTTCAATCCAGTGCAGCTTTTAAATATTTGGACTCTATAGAATTTCATTTTTCTCTTCACACATATCCTCTCCCTGACTCTGCTGACACTAAGTCCTCTCAACTTTTTCCAAATCCACAATTCTCTTCCTCAGCTCACGCCTCTCTCCTTCTTTTCACGTCCTTTCCTTTCTTTGTGTTCTCAACCCACCGTCTTTTTGTTCTTCCACATATCTACCTTTAATCTATCCACAACAGGAGACAAAAGGGAATAATATCTTTCAAAGGAGACTGATACTAATTTTCAGGTTCATCATTTTTATTTGGGTTACTACTAGAACAGGCAACCATGCTTTAGTGTTCATACTGTCCAGTGCAGCAGCTTATCTGAATTATCAGTGCCTTTAAAGGAGACCTATTTTGCTTTTTTTCCCCAAGGTTGCCATGCATGTAGCACATCTGACAGGTAAAACGGTAAAAGTCTACTGCACTAACAGAAGCTTCACTCTCCAGCAGAAAGCACTGCTTCTGAAACGCCTCGTCAGTAGTCCCGCCTTCAATTATGTGACTTTGTGACATCACACTACACTACATTTGCGTAAGTTATGCCTAGTGGGTAGTTTATCAAGTAAGAACTGATTTAACACAGCTGCTCAGTTGTTGTTAGCGGTGCTGGCTCAGGTGTGTGTGAGCTGACCAATCAGAGGAGACTGGGTATTCAAGGAGGGGTGTGCTGAAAGAGACAGGACCCAAAACAATGTTTCAGACAGAGGGGGGAAAACAGAGCTGCTGCACTGGACCGTATGAGAAAATTGATGTGTTTTTAATCACTAAAAGATATAAACCTGTTCTAGCAGTAATCCAAAATACAACAATAAAGAATAATATGTTTCTTTTAATGCTCTGGCGGCGGCAATAGGAGCTTTACTGGAGCAGGTAATGCAGTGCACAGGTTGTCAAAGGCAAAAAATAACATCCCCCAAAAGGTAAAACTTATTCAAGAGAAAACGTGTGCACTCAAAAAGTGCAATTAGAGCTTCGCCACCAATTACTGTAAATTTCACTTTAACAAGATGTGGAAGTGATATTTCCGTTATTCCCTCTCCTCTCCTCCGTCTTTCAGCAATCAAGAGTCCTCCACGGCTGTCTCCGCATCATTCCCCAGCCTCATCTCAGTCCCAGCTTTTCATCTCTGCTCCTCCCCCTCCCCTCCCAGCCACCCCCCGCTCCCCTGCCATCTCTCCCCACCTCGACTCCTCTCTTTACTTATTTACACCTCTGTCCTAACACCCCCGCAAGTGTTCTGTCCTGTCTCTCCTCAAAGCTCCGAGCCCAGCAGCTTGTACACGACTCCCGTTCGTTTATCCACCCAGAGAGGATGCCTACCACTTTGATCACGAGGAAAGCAGCTGGGGTTTTGCATTATTGGTCATTTATAATTTGATTTCTTTGGGCTTGACAATTTTAGGCAGAACTCACGGACACAAATGAACTTGTCCCCCATGTAGAGAAAAAGGATTAGAGTCTAACGCAAGTCTAAATGTAACCCCTTTCTTCACTCTGACTCTGACACACATTTGCATCACCTACATTTTATATCCGCATTCTCTTTGAATGGAACGTGTTTAATTTTGCTGCCTGTCTTTGTCTGTCTTTTGGCATCTAAGTCTGCCTGGATATAGAAAGCGAGAATAAAGCAGCAACACAGCGAGGGAATCTAAGACAGCCATGATTTCAGTCGCTGCATCACATGTCGCCCCTCCGTCTGTCGTCGTGACGTCCCAAATTCCCCGAGTCATTCTCACCCATTCTCACCCTCCGTCTTTCTCCATTCGCATCTCCCTCGACAATCTCCTATGCTCTTTCACACATTCTGGTTGCTCCGTTCCACTCCCTCTCTGCTGCGGCTGCCTTTGTACGCCTGTATTAAACTTAAAACCAAGAGTCAAGTGTGATGTGTCGTGCTCCTTTCACCTCATTTTATGGACTCAGGTTTGTGTCCTTTAGTTAGAAAAGAAGTGTGTAGATGATATAGATGCTAAAGGGACAACTTTTTTACCTTGACAGTGAAGGGTATTGGCTGTCCGACCCCCCCCCCTACAGCTCAGTCAATCATACTCATGCCCCATTCACTTGTCACATATCTTGATGAGCTGTCTACCTTGAAATGACAGGTTTCCCCAACACTGAAATAACAGCCTGGAGAAGCAGAGAGTGAAAACCAACCATGTCTTAGTCCGTGCTTCGCATTTATGTGTCAGCCGCATATCTTTTATTTCACCTACTACCTTTCGCCTATCACTGAGACGACTTCATTGCACTCCTCGATATCTAGCCCTTCACTAGAACACTCATGACATCCCTTCAACAGCGGAGGAGATTCGGGCCTGCACAAGCAAGCTGGGTTTAGTTCTCGTTACGTAAATATCAGCACTTCGCGATCACAAATGTTTCTGTCACAGGATCGATCTTCAGATAAAAAAGATCGATATCTAAATTCAGCAATTTGGGGTAAATACGTCTCTTAGCATCAGCAGGGATACAGCAGAGCGTAACCACACTATCGCCATCAAGATCTGGTCTAAATAATGCCATCTTGATCCTTCCGCCTGTCAATATGATGAGGATATGCAGCGGCGTTCTGAAGAAGAGGAGAGGAAAAAGATGCTGCAAGGGTGAGACAGACTTTGCTGAGCCCTTTGGCACAGGAAGGCATTATCTAGGAACAGAGAGAAACAGTGTAACTATTGGCAATGTTTATCACTGTCACTGACTGTCAGAGAATAACTCATGTCTGTCTAGGTTTTCAGTTTGTGTGTCGATGTTCGAACAACAGGAGTTCCCTGGTACAGGGAAAGGGTAACGGGTGGTACAAAGTATTGGCATGGATGAAAGCAGCATGGTTTTTTTACTTGGTATCAAATCGAAAAGGAAGTCTAGCTGGGTTTTCCATCCAAATCTATCTCAGATTATGACAGAGTTTAGGCAAACTGCCAAAGAGAAATGGAAATTGATGCGCATTTTTCAATTCATACCGCTCTACCATTTTACAAATATTAGGATTGGTACGTCGATACAAACTGCTAGTGATTTTCCCGTCAGATTCCCTTGAGAAAAAGAAGGCAGAACAATCTTGCCTGGACCAAACTTTTCCATCTCAGTCAAGTATAACAGTTGTACATCTTTATTTTCTGCATTCACACTGAAGTTTTTCTTATGCCCAAATTGAAAATATTCACTAATTATTCCAATTGGAAAGATTTTACTTCTTGTCAGTTTAGCCATGCAAAACAAACCACAACCGTTCCCAGGTTTCAGCTGGATAATGCCATCGTGGTTACAGACATGGCATTTACAGGTTTTTAAGAAAGTTGATTTTTGAGTGTCATTCCCAACTCGTCAAATACTGACGATCTTGGATGGCGACCAACCCGAACAAAGCCTCAGTATTTGACAAGTAGGGAATGAGACTCAAAAATCTACTTTCTTACAAACTGGACCTTTAACGTGTCCGATTTTAAAGGTTTCATTTCACTCATGTTTGGTGCATTGATTAAAGCTGCACTGATCAATAATTGCAAAAAGGTATACAACTGAAAGGTGCTGCAGGTGGACAGAAATCCAACTGCAAAATGTTAACGTTGGCCCATATCAGCTGGACATGTAAACAGGTAACTGTTGGCTAGTACGTCCTCTATATCAACTTTATGTAGTCATGTCAGTGTTGCGCTTGCAGAAGTCAAAAAGTAATTTTGTTGCAATTCTATCTTACTACTCCTGAATAAGCTTTTGTGAATTTTCTTTTACACATCAGTTACTCCGGGTAACAGTGGCTGTAATGGCGTATGAGAGCTCAAAACTGCTTCTTTGATATAAATGACAAGCTGAACACAGTGGGGTCTCGGGGACCGGTGTGTACCCTGCCGCTGTGTTTTTTCCATCTCCGTCCCAACCTCCCCCCGGTGCGTTTCTAATGCAGTTTGTCTCCAGAAATTTTCCGACACCGTTCCACACCCCGCTCCCTTAATGATGACAGTAATGAAAGGTGATGGAGCTGCTGTCATGGACGCGCTCATACCTTCCTTAAGTAGGCATAAAACTGTGGTTAGACACACTTCCGAGCCCTGTCCGGCACACACGCATCGAGACGCAGCTTGTTGCACGGATTACATAAGTGCAGAGAGGTATGATGGATGGATTTATAATAGATTTCTCCAATTCAGCAATTGAGTGAACTTTCTGGGGTTGGCCCAAAAATGTAATCTGAGGTGTTTACATAGCATGCGCACACTAGGGTTAGGGTCAAGGTTAGGGCTACGGTCACTCAAGAATTTGAAGAGTGTTTTGCGTATGAGATACGGGATATATATGATATTGTTTTCATCAACCCACATATCATCTTAAACTCAAGGGAAAGAAACACCATGCTCGTCTCCTAAAACCCTCCGCTGCTTCGTCATTCCTCCTCTTCACTCTCATCTCGCCGCGGGACCGATGAGTGGGATTCTTCTCTGTTATTTCCGGCTGTCTGTCTCAGTCCATCTGTCAGTCTCTTTTCTGAACGGGGCAGTGATAGGATTTCTAGGACAGCGCACTTTTTAACTGACAGTGGGTTCAGCCTCTACGTCAATCAGTCTCTATTTGTGAGTAGGGCGGTAAATGCATTTTTTTCTCCCCGAAACACAAAAGCCTTTGTGTCTACCTGGCCGTCTTTCCTTCTGTCCAACAGCCATGAGGACCATTAAAATCGTGAACTGCTTTTCAGTGCGACAGTTCTGTGTGGAAGGATAATCAAAATTCAATTTGTCATTTTGACAAATAAAAGATAATTGCTGCCTTGAAACGCAGTTACTCACATATAATTGAATCATCGTCAACAGCACAATCATCATTGTCAGCATTAATTCGGGGAAAAGCAGCTGTTTAGCTGAGCACACGAGCCAGCGAATAACATCCTTAGGACATTTAAAATACGTTAGCTTGACGTCGATTGGCAGGTGGTGCGGAGCAGCCAATCGCAGGGCGGGAGAAGCCCCGCAGGTAGTCAATCACGTAAGTGGATCAGCACACAGCTGGCTGTATTACACAAGTGGTATTAAACTTTCTGAGAGCCGCTGCAGTATTAAATTAGTGCTCTCTCTCTACTTTCTCTCAGTCTCTTCTCCCATACTGCACTGTCTGTGATTTTGTCTCTGAAGCTACAAGCCTGCCATAACTTTTGGTGAATTTGCCCGGAAAGTTTTTCCTTTCAGACCCCTTGGTTTGGCCGAGGTCCCGGAGAAAATGGAGAGAAGAGTATTTGCAGTATTCTGGAAACACCACCGTGATTTACACAGGCAACCACCGACGGTTGCCGCTGTACGTCTCAATGTCTGTCAGTCCACCAGACAACCCCCAGGCACGTCTTCCTCTCTGCTTATCTCGTCTCTCTGCACACCGGCCTGTCTCTTCGTCAGCCTTGAAGAAGCTGACTCTTGTCCTCCTGACTGTTATTGAAAAAACACCCAAGCGTTTGAAAAAAGGATGCATGCGCGTGACCCTCTCACAATGAAACGGGCTCGGCGAAAACAACAACAAACAAAAAGACAGAAAAAGAGACGATATGCGGAATGACACCGCTATTCACTTCGCATCAATGCTTTCTGTTCTTTCGGCTCTTGTGTCCTCTGCGTTCCTCTTGTCATTCTCTAATGCAGTTTATCTCGAGTTCAACCCAACTCAACTCTGTGAACTCTATCCTGTTGTACTGCCTTCACGACGAAGATATCATGAAATGGCATGAAATAGAATATATCTGGGCTCGAAAAAATAAGCAGGGAAAGGGGGGGGAGCCACATCTTCTGGAGGAATAAACACCCAGAGTCACTATGGCTTCTGCACTGATCAGAGGCGTTTACAGGTGAGAGGAGATCTCAGAGATTACTTCACCAGCTTTGGGGGATTAAAAAGCGGATTTATCTTCAGTCCCACTTATCAACCTGACTGCAGCAATGATCTGCAGAGAGAACTAGCAGAGTTAACAGCTAACAGAAATAACAGAGCTAACAGATAACAGAGCTAAATACAGAGTTACAAGTTATCAGTAAGTATACCGACATACTTCAACTGTGTACAGTTCGAGGATGAGATTACTTTCAATGCTAAAAGTTTAAACTAAGAACTATAGACGATAACAATGTAAAGAAACAACATTTTGGTTTTGAGTAAGTTTAAGTTCACTTTGAGGCAGTAAAATTATGCTTTTTTTTACCGTCAGTGGGATAAAAGAAGTTTGAAAATAAAGTTAGTCTGATGAGCTTTATTTTACATATCATGATCAAGGACAGGCTGGTATTGCTGAAATTGCACTGACTGCATTAATTACACGTCTATTCTTTCGTTTTTCTCTTCCTCTTATGGGATGTATCAGAAGATCAGAGGAAAGGCAGCATCTGGGCTGTGTGTGTGTGTGTGTGTGTGTGTGTGTGTGTGTGTGAGAGAGAGAGAGCTTTGAAGCTTCCTGTTGGCACGCACACACACGCACACGCACACACACACACACACACACACACACATTACTTTATAGGCCAGTATCTGTGCAAATATAATAATATAAATCCAGGTACAAAAAAAAAATTATGCAAAGAACAAAGCAGGCTTTTGTGCAGGCGCCACACCTACAGTACTCGTGTCCACGCACACATTTCCGTGTGTATCATTCGCATATCAACACACTTACAGTTGGAGAGGCTGAGAACAGGGTTAGAGGGAGGTTAACAACATTTTGAATTGTCCACTATTATACAGTATGTGCACTTTGACGGGCAGCCCACATCTCTCCTCTTTCTCTCATCTTCCCGTCTGCCGCCTCGCTCGCCGTTTTATCTCCAACGCACAAATATTAACACACCACTTTCTTCCCTCTTACACACACTTGCTCACGATTCACTCCTCTTTTTCCTCTTTAACAACGTGAGTGCTCTTTTTTTTTTTTCTCCTTTCTAGTTATATATCTCTGTCTGCTCGGATTCTTTGATCAGTTTGTCTGTTTCATCTCTCCTGGTGCCACTCTTTTTCTCAAACTCTGTCTCATCCTCTCTTTAAATTCTCCAGCGTCTCTCTGTCTTTGTGGTGTCTTTTTTTTTTTTTTAACTACCGCTGACACTTTACTGATGCTTTACTACTATACGCAGCGCCAAACACACACAATCCAGCGCTAAGACAGACAAGAGCGCTCACATTTCGGTTCCAAACTGACCGTCTACGGTAATAGCAGAGCAGGTAAGAGCAGATGTAGAAGAGAGGGAAACAAAAGTTAAAGGTTGATTTGGGTTGTAGTTGTAAAAAGAGAAAACAGTACAGAGGAAGTGAAAAAGGTAGGGTGAAAGCAGTAGAGATGTATAATTTACTCGCTCACCATTTCATTAAATATAGATGGCCATTAGAGCGGAGAGAGATCATCCTGACTTTAGCACAATGGTGCTACTGAGATCTCCCTCTCTGATGTGCTGAGAGCACACACACACACACACACACACACACACACACACACACACACACACACACACACCGCGAGCACCGTCAGGCACGAAAAAGACATCGACAAGAGCTCCCACGCTTTCCCTCATGCGCACGCACATTTCCTTGGCGGGGGGGGGATCAACCATTACAGTGTCTGTCGGTCATTACGCCTTATTCCCCCCAGTGATGGATGTAACACTCTGTGGCGCTGCAAAATGTGTTTGGAAATGTGTTTGGAATTGCTTCGCGGCACTGCTGAATGCTTTTGGAACGGGATCATAACAGGCTGAGAGCCACTGTAATACCATTGTGGAGCAAGTGGCAGGGCGCCGCTTCAGTGTAAGTGACTGATTGGTGCGTGCGCATTGGGGAGAAAGCGCTTGCGCGTGTGTGTGTGTGTGTGTGTGCTGTTTAGGTTGCAAGTCTTGCATTTGACGGCTCGAGAGCATGTGATCGATGTTCAAGCACGTCTGCATAACGTGACGCCAACAATTAAGTGTGTTTTGCCAGCATTTACAACCGCAATCCTGCACTAAGTGGGAGTGTTATGAGGTTTGTCACCTGCATTATGGCGTCAGCTGGATACCTTGCTTGTCAGGGAGAAAAAAAATCTAATTTGCGTGGTTAAGGCAGCAGAGATTTAAATCTATGATCTTTGGGGCTGCAGCTGCGACACGGGGAGACGATTATCTGGTCGGATTTGGGCACTTGCGAGCCTCCTAGCAATAGCAGTGAAACCGGGAGGTGGGGAAGGTTTCACAGATTTACTTTTAAGCACCTCTGTCAACAGTTGGACCGATCTGAGCTGCAGCGATAGCATCAAACATTTTTGATATTTACAACTTGACATTTGCAGAGGTCCTGAACAATTCTGTCGAGCGCGAGCATCAGCGGTTGCGAAGGGAGACGAGGTCACGACGATGCATCTTAACATTTCTACCACTGTTGAAATTGGTGTCAAAGTGCACCTTACAGTGATATTTCTGGATTCAGTGCAATAATGAGCCTATAGATGCCATGGAGAGTCCAACAAACAGAGCTGTCAGGGAGGTGGTAAAGCCGCAGTCATCCCTGACCGAGCCCCACAGGCCCCCCATGCCATCCAGGATTAATCAATGGATCTCAGCCCCATCGATCCAGGACGTGGATGCCGGCCATGTATAGATTAGGCAGATGTGATCCTTCGCCCTGCGGCCCAGGCTCACTCGATTTTGAAATTTTGCACACAGATACTTTACACATCACAACGGCTCGACTCTCAAAAGCAGATGATTTTTGACACACAGCTGCACAATCAGAAAATTCCCCCGTTCTATTCCCCCCTCCTGCCGTGTCTCACAAACTTTTCTCCAGGCTGCACTCAGCGGGAAGAAAAGACTACGTGGACCCCAGAAGAGCAACTGTCACGCTGATGGATGTCAGCTAACAGCTCTTGTACAAAGATACAACAATACAAGGAGAGATTTTTAAGTAAAGCGCAAATAATTGATGGTCGCTGATAGCAGAGAGGGCTGAAAAATTACACGTCTTAAGCTGGCGATCCCGCGTGGGATACGGTTGCAAACAAACTACTAATGTTCAACCAAAAAAAATCTCTTGAAATTAAAATTGAATCAAGCATGTTTAATTCAGGTTAGCCTTGAATATTGAACCGGAGAGAGGAAGAACTCGCGGCAGAAACACACTTAACGTGAAGGAGCTGTGAGGAGGGGAAAGGAGTGGATTAGCATCACTAATGTTAGCATACATCACTCAATGCATCCGGTGCAGAGATGAGAGGACACATGAGGAGTGCTTTGAGGTGAAGATGCATCCATGACCAATGGTAAACTGAGTTTGAAGCTCGAACTGAAATTTTGACTTTAAAGGTGCACTATGTAGCTTCGGGGAAGACATTTTAATCAAAGGAGAATGATCTTCATTGGCTGATTTCTTTACACCTGAACAAATTAAATAAATGATGATGAATTATAATTTCATGACTGAATAAACTGGACGAACAAACTGACCTCAAAAGGCAATTTCATACTTGTTTTACTTTGTTTATATGTGGCGGACCCTGCCACCTTTCTAGCTTCAAACAGTGTTCTGGGGACCTTATTTTCCTCTGAGAGCAGCTTGTTTAATTAACATATATTTCTGAGTTTGTAGTATCCCCTCATTAATATTGTAAATATTCCAATTCTGTCTTTGAATCTCTTCTCCAAAACTACACGGTGCCCCTTTAAAATGGGCTCCTTGCATTTGACATCACTTCATGGTAAACTGTGCGTATGACAGATGGGCGGGCGTGGATGTCCTTTGTTGCAAAACAAAACATATATGACAAGTGTTCTTTTCTATTCCGTGCCTGTTTTCCGTGGCACACGCACGCACGCACGCGCACACGCACACGCACACACGCACACGCACACAGCAACAATCCAGGGGTTTTTATTCCATGCCTGTTTTCCGTGGCACACACACACGCACACACACACACACACACACACACACACACACACACACGCACACGCACACACACACACCGCAACAATCCAGGGGTCACACA
>OMLP01001883.1:34315-54155 GCA_900302685.1 Spondyliosoma cantharus
ATCACTTCATGGTAAACTGTGCGTATGACAGATGGGCGGGCGTGGATGTCCTTTGTTGCAAAACAAAACATATATGACAAGTGTTCTTTTTTATTCCATGCCTGTTTTCCATGACACACACACGCACACGCGCACACACACACACACACACACACACACACACACACACACACACACACACACACACCGCAACAATCCAGGGGTCACACAAACATGACATCTGGAGGGAGATGCCCTTGGGTGAGCATGATTTCAGCCGGACTACCGCCTTCGACGTGTCAGGGAGACAAATGTGTGTGTGCGTTTGTGTATTTCCCCCAAGATAACATCTTCCAACAGAAAGGCCACAAATGTTCACTTGAAGGCAAAGGAAATCTGTTTCGGTAAAGCTTTTTCAAGGATGTGCGTGCGTGTGTGTGTGTGTGCTAGTGAATAGCCCAGTGTGACAAGCACGTACCCCAAGCGTATCTATGTGATTCATTACCATCACACACCATTGTACCATTTTCCTTTAACGTCAAGGCTGATAACATAATGTCATTTAATCATATGAATCCATTTACATTAAATAGGAACGTACGTCACGGCTCTTGCCGGTTTAAAAAAACATGTTTTCAGTCCATCTGTTGACAAAAGAACACATTAGCATTCCAGCCTGTTTCGATGGCCTTCATCTGAACACTTCACATATTTGATGGGTGGACATTTTTGGCAAATTATTCTTTTTAATGGAATGAAAACTACTCAGCAGGCGAGGCCAAGGCTATTTCCTGGTCCAAGATTCCCTCGGAATAAAGACAATGAAATTAAATCCTTTTTCATTCCTTTGAGTTGAGTTGAGTTGAGCTATCTTACATCCACACTTTAACTGTTGAGGGTAGATACACGTGACATCAACCTCTGACACCTTCTGCCAGAGGTCACATTTACAGACGGTTCATCTTCGTAGCATTGTATAAATTGATTAAAATTCACAATGATTAATTTCATCCTGAATGATTGATAGTAGGGAGCAATCAGTCATCAGCGAGCAAATGAGATCCTTCAGGTTGATCAAGGCCCCTGTTCGATCGGTTCAAGACTAGTCACCCGTGTTCTCACACTGCTACGACCAGTAAGTGCTTAACCGCTGTTTAAGAACCGTTTACTGGAAGGTTGAGCTGTATTATTCGATCATCTTTGCGAATGAAATGTGTTTTAAAAAAAAAAATAAAAAATGGGACTTCTTTTGTGTGGAAACATTTTCTGAATGTAATAACCCCCAGTGGTGTAATGCTGAGAACTTAAGAAGAACTTAATAAGAGCGTCTCATGCCACACAATAAAAAATAAATAGGCTAACATTTGTTCCAGAAATAGAAGGAGAAATATGTTAAATATGAGTGGTTTTTATCAAGTTTCCATTCGAGTGGAAGTCCGGCTGTGTAGATGCTTGCGGAATCGGCACCCCATGGATTTAAGCGGGAACTGACCTTCCACTGACACATAAGATGTTAACAGATCCCTTATACACACACACATACACACACATTGCATCTATGTGTATTCAAGAAGTTAGCCAGTGCGTTTAAATGAGCACACCGTTTACACAACACCTACGTTCATACAAGGTGACCTCTTGAGAAACATGGCCTTGCCAGTACTCGATGTTCTCACATTGGTCTCTCTCATTGTGTGTGTGTGTGTGTGTGTGTGTGTGTGTGTGTGTGTGTGTGTGTGTGTGTGTGTGTACGTGTATGAGTTTAAAAAGGTGATTTTGTGATTTACACATCGCACACATGTACAACAATGAATACATGTGTGCATCTTGGTATTTGTAAGTGCATCTACCTGTTTGTGTTAGTGTGTGTGGACAAGCTGCAGCATGATGATAAACAAGGACGACTCACCCTGTGAAAATGACCTTTTAGCGCACACACACACGCACACACACACACACACACACACACACTTATCCACCAACTTCTCTCGATCACAGCGTGTAAGCAGGGAAGTGTACAGTATGTTCAGACTTGTGCCTTGTATGCGAATGACAAAGCACAGCCTTGTGAAGTGTGTGTGTGGGTGATTGTGCGTTTGTGTGCGTGGTACAGGTGCGCACCCTCCCCTACCACCACCGCCGCCAAGCACCCATCGGACCGGTTTACACCCATGTGTAATGGAGCCGGGCAGCTCGGCTCCACTGGGCACTGGGGAACTTTCTGATGTCTCCTCCAGTACACCTGCCTCCAGACATGAATATTTATGAGGATACATCAGCAAACCAAAAGATACTAATTATAGTATTGTGCCAACTCAGCAAGCCTGGGTTTTTGCATTCCCACCTGCCATCCTCAACTTGGAAGTCTTTTTTGCCTCACCGGCTTGGAATCAGGAAGTGTCCTCCTCACTATCAATATTTATGAACCAGTCAACAGACCAAGGGAACTATTTATTATAATAGTGTGCAGACCATCATGCAGTTGCACTGTTACGGTAGCTTGTGTCCCCATCTGGCATGCACAATCTGGAAATCTCTTCCTTGCCATTTTAGATTCCAGCAGATAGCCTTGGCTACAGATTGTTTTTGAAAAACCCTGAGGAATTTATAGTACTGTATGTTCCCTGCTGCTTTAACTTTATCAGTTTGTTTTGTTTTACTTTTTTACATTGGCCCCTTTTGTCGAATCCCATGCCAATCAAAAAGAAAATACATAAAAATAGGTGTTTTGTAAGGGAACCCACTCCAGCCCTCCTTAATGATGTGATATGTGTGCCTTCAGTCCCCATGCAACCCAATTAAATGCTACCGGCTCAGCAACCAAGAAAGTGGATGTCAGACTTAACCAGTGGCTGGTGGAGACAGGCTAGGAGTTGTAAGCAAAATATGCACTTTCTTGTGTTTTGAGTCTACTTTCTGTCCTCCGCTAGTCAGAAATTGCTCACTGCAGCTTAACTAAAGCTAAAGCTAGACTGTAATTCAGAGGACTGTTAAATTGCTGACCAATCAAAACACAAAAGGTGCACAGAATATACAGAATATACAGTATATATCAGTACACGTACACATAGATGGTTTAATGAACTGTTTGTTTGGGTTATTTTATTGTTAGAATTAGAATTTGTAAGGCATTTATGTTTAGATTGTGCATGCATTAAAAAAAAAGAAAAAAGTTGAAAAACATTAAGTGAACTTCAGGAAACAAGATAAAAACGTGTCTGAGAGAGTGGTTTTCGTAGCCAGGGATGCTTGAAAACAGAATGGATCCAGCCTTATATGAAGAACATTGTGCCCTTTCTACAGGGTGAAACAGAATGCCTTGTACAGCAGATGGTAAGAATGCCAAAGGGAGACAACAAAGCTTCCTACAAGGTTACATGAAGGCCAAGACGAAGTTCACACCCCTTCTGCGTGTTTCAGCACCAGCGTCAAACGAGGTGGTGTATGTTCCTGTGTGCTGCTGTCATGCGTTTCGACATGAGCTGACCTACACATGCATGACCGTGACCATACAGGACACACGTGTGCACGCACACGCGGTCAGATTCTCCGCATCACCCGCAGCTCATCAGCATGACTGGGTTATTTTTAGAAAAAATACAACAGGGCTCGCCTTTCCCCAAAGTAGAGAATATTTTGTCGAAGTAAAAGTCCTTCAAAAAGGAAACAGGAACAGGGGCTTGTGGGAATGCTGTGTGAAGTACATCTGAGAGACAGATGGTGAGAATGCAAAAAAACAGACAGGAGGAAGGCAGATCAAATGGGAATGGATGCCCAAAGTTGTTTACTAATCCCCAATGTGAGAAAAACATATGAAATATAAATTCTGAAAAAGTGCATATTACAGGAACAGGGTTTTTAAAAAAAAAAGGCGCTAGGATCTGACTTAACAGCTTATCCACGTGAGGCACGGCGGAGACATTCACACTTATATTTCAGGATTTTGCCCGGCCTGGCACAGCAGGACTTACATTACAAATGAATAAATAATGTGAGTGCAAATATGAACATAAAGAATGTAGATAGGATAAAGAAGGGCTAGATATAAAAACAAATACGAGTGAAAGTAGGCGTGTAATGATCCATCAACAATCCAATATCATCATCTTTTAAGTATGAGGATATGGATCGACTTAAGAAATTCCCATGGTATGTCAGCATAAGCTCGGTCGTCCAAGCGCACCTCTTTCCGAAACATGTTGACGGCACTAACACCAGGCGGTGATGGCAAGCGGCCAATAAGGATGAGGATGAGGCTACTCTCCTGACAGAAATAAAGAAGAAGTGTGGAAATGTCTTTTGGAGAAACAGAGCGTCTGACTGAGCAGTTTTCTAACGTTTTGCTCTCGGTATAGCAGTAACAGCTGCCCTGTTCCAACAAAAAAACGTGCACTCAGACTGAAATTCAACTGTGGATTTCTGTTTGGGAGATGCGGTGACTAAACCAAACCAAAGAAGCTTTCCACTGGCTGCTGGGCAAATGTTTTTGTTTCATGGACAAAGGAGAATGATGTCGGTGCTGTCTCATATCGACCCCTGAATAGATTGAGTCATGATGCCCCCTGCATCACGCATTAGCTTAGATAAAATTCAGCACTTTTTTCATGATGTTATCTCAAAGCTTGCACATCTAAATCATCTAAAATGCATGTTTGATTCTGACATATCTCAACAACAGTTTCACCAATGTTGGGTTGGACGCTGAGAAAATGACAGCTTGGTTTACCTAGAACTAACTAGCAGTTAGTCCGAGATGTTGCTGTTGTGTAGATATCGAAGACACCAGCAAAGCAGCCCATGACATGAAATACGCACAACAGACACATCGGAGAGGTCAAACCACTTTGTTTTAATATACATCTTTTAAACGCCACAGTGACGACTGACAATTAAACAAATGTGCCGATTTCTCATATCTGCACAATGCAAATCAACAGAATTAACTGTTGTTGTTACGGCGATGTCCCTGATTCGGTCTATTTCATCTAATCTAAAATCGTATCACGGCAGACTTTGTGATATCAGCAAATCATCGTCCCAAGAATTGACTGGCCCGTAACACTGCATCCTGGCGAAACTAACGGAAAGGAGAGAAAAGCAAACAAGAAAAACCTGAAGAACAAAATCAACAGTCATGGGAAATAGGGGATTTGCAAGGCAGAAAATAACAGACGTGTCGAACTGTTGGTTAAACTCACATTTACATTTTCATCATCACCTGTGAGGATTAACAAACATCACCGTGTCGTAGCCTGCATGTTACTAATGATGCTGCTGCTGACACATTTCCAAATCTAGCCTCTAGTTTGCCAGGTGTGCTTGTTGTTGAGGAAGGTGCACAAAAGACTGAGGGCTCTACTTTGCAAATTAATTATCAACCTCTCTCGGCAGCATTGTCACAGCTTGCCTATAAATACTGTCTGGTATTGTGTGTATCTGGAAGTGAGCCGTTGTTTTACAGGTTTGTTGATGGTCTTAAAGTAGACGGGTTAAGACATCGTCCTTCTTACTCTTCCCCGCTGTCGGTGCAACCCAAGACACTACGTCCCTCTCCAGGACAGTTCGGTGGGGGCGCAACAACAACATGATTTTCATAAGCGCTCATTTTTTTGGTCTCGAGTCAATACTAGCCACTTAAAAGGGGATGAGATATCTATCAGTACCATACCACCGCTTCCTCTGTTGTCGATGCCAGGATGGAAAGGTACCAAGCTTTTAAGGCAGGAGTGCAGATTTGGCATCAAATTTGGGTTTTTTTTTTCCTCAGTATGTTGCCAAACAAGATCAAATTTAAAGAGGGGCAGGATTATTATGAGGTCGATGCTATATTTCTGTTCTGGACAATACATCAGAGTGGATTATTGTAGAACAAGTGCCCATTAACCGTGAATTCTGTTGCCAGTGCCATTGTTACATTTCATCACTGCCAAGATCTGCCATTGTCGGAAACAATGGCAGTACTAATTGTGTAGCGCTCCTGCATTTATTCTGTTTCAGAGTATGCAATAGGTCACCGTGACATTTATTTCTCAATCTAAATGTATCACAGGTGAGTTAACTTGTGAGTCATACATGAGCGCTACTACAGCGAGGAGACTTCTGTATGAGCTCAGGGCTTTCAGGGCGTCTGATGTCCCGTAAGTTGTACATTTTGTTCTCCAGTGACAGCGAGTAGAGCGCCAGTGAGGAAAAAACAAGAATGGAAATACACCAATTGTGATTCTTCTGGCGCTCACAGCACCTGCCTGTTTCTGATAAATTATGACTGTTTGCTTCTTTGGGGGGGGGGATTTTTATTTATCTTTCTGAACAACGGCGGGACATCAGAAAAGCAGACAGCGAGAGGGAGGGAGGTGGGGAGTTGAAGGGGGAAAAGACAGAGACTGAGAGATACATGAGGAGACAGCAACAGGGGACTGAGTGACACAGATCTTCGCCCGCAGCCTAACAGCTGGCAATCCTTCTCTCGGCTTTCTACAGCTCTATCTGCTTCTTAGGATAGAACAGATAATGACAAGGGGATGAAGTATGAGGTACAAAGTATAAACGCTTCAGGAGGGTCTGACGGACCGAGTGTGCACCGGTGCGTGAACGCACTCAGACACACAAACACACGTAGCACCAACACATCTTTTGTATCAAACATTTTACCATATACACCATTGATTCTTTAGCCATATTCGCAAGTACCAATATTAGGTACCAGTGCGCAAAAAAATGTCTACAAACGGCAACCATCAAAAACTTAACACATACGTGACCAATCACTTCACACATCTGCGGTCTCCTGTTGGTTATACTACAGATTACAAGTCTGTTCAATTTTCCATGTAGAGTAAATGTGGTGTCACTTTGCTTATTGGTTTTGCACCTTTTGTAGACGGGCTTTGGTTGCTCCTAACCCTCGCTGTCATCTTTTAAACGTGGATGCAGCTGATCGAATGCGAATGAGTTCAACGCGTTCTGAGCCAATTTCATAATTGTTAAGTGGTCTGACTGAAAGAGACGCAACTTCAAATCACGGGACTACTGGTATCACAGGACCGGTAAATACCCGATGGAATTTTACAAATTGTGTCAGATTCGCATTGGGAATAAGATTACAGACGTCCTCCACAATTATTACAAATGACTGAAGGTCCCCAGGTAACGCTAGGCTTTTGGTGTATTTGGATGTTTATAGCCTTTGCTTGCAACAGGATTGTTAAATGGCATCATTGGCTTTAAAAGTACCTAATTTTGCCAGGTATCTCATTCTGTTTACCACTTAGTTTACCTATTAACATATTTCTAATCAACATGTATCTTCTGATGTCTGTTTAGCCTCCTCATATAGACACATTTTAAAAAAAAACAATAATAAAAAGCTTAACTTTTTCTGATTTTACTTGGACAACAGAGGGACCACAAACTGAAGCCAGAACACCAAAATCTTGTCTCTTGCCTGCAGATATACATTCTAGTGTTAGAGATCCAACAGTCATATGATTACAGTGATTTCGGTGTTTCATAAAGCGCAGTGTTTTCCAAAATACTGGGTTTTGTGAAATGCTGTATCGATTTATAAAATCGCTGTATATTACACTGTAGATGGTGACACATGCACAATGCCGTACAGCGCGGTTCTATTCCACGATGACTCCCTCCGGTTGTTATACATTGTGAAAACCATGGCGTCAGCTGACAACCAGGTCACTTAAAAAAGACCGGAGAAGAGAAAGAAAGAAGAAAATTCCATCAAAACCCAGCTGGTACTTTCCCCAAGCGCGGTGGTTCAAGAGGCTACAGAGAGAGAGCCGGTTCAGCTGACACAGCGACGCGTTGATTGATGTGACAAGAAACAGACTCTCTGAGTGTCTCACATACAAAACAAGCACACATGTTTCAAAGGAGAGGCGCCGCCAACACACACAAACACAGCAGCACAATGCCCCCCTCAGGTCTAGAGGCAGATCAGAGGTCGCTGTGTCATCGCAGCTGACAGTCAAACGCGTTGAACGAGAAATCTGCACACGGCAGAAAAAGAAGTGGGGTAGAAAGAGGGAGAAGGGGCGGCTGTGAAGACGGCAAGAGAGGAATGGGAAAAAAAAAGGAAAATCACACGAGGCAAAAGATGGAAGAGGCGAGAGATGACTTGCTCAGCACCATCAACAAACCCCGCCTGATAATGTGCTCATTTTCATGTGGCAGCCGACAGCAAAGAAAAGAAGTCAGATATGACGAGATGGGCGAGGGGGGGAAGATTAAACGACTACGTCTCCAGATGTAGTCAAGTAAACTGGGGAGCGCGGCGGGGTGGGCTGGTTTCTGTCCTGTTTCCTCAGGCACGCTGAGGCATGACGCTGCAAGATGCAAAATCCGTCTTGGAATTTCAATGACTGAAACTTTCTCTAAGTGTCTATCCCACGCAAATCCTCTTAACCCATCTCTGCTAACAAACCGCCAATCTAACCACTTCTGCCTCTCTCGCACAAAAATCCCCTAACTCCTACTCTTTTTTTTTTTTGCAAGATATTAGCTTCCTGTCATCCATCCATCCCGTCTTTCCTATTAGCGCCTGGAAACCACTTCCACAATTTTTTTATCAATCCATCCATCCTAACTGGTCTAGCCATGACAAGCATCTCCCACCAGCCCACCCCTCAACACCTTTTTCAACCTCGCTCCACTCCTCTCAGCCTCTTGCCTCCCTGTCAGGGTCCATTAGTTCAGCCTGGCTGCTGATTTCCCCCAGCAGAAACCCCTCTAACCTCACTCTGCTCCCGGGGAAGGGGGGCTGAGACACCTTTTAAAAAGCAAAACATCCTTGGCTGGCCCACGACGCACAGCGGAGCAGCAGGCGGGACTTGTCCGCCTCACATGCTGCTGCTGGCCACCCATGACAATTTTTCCCTTCTCTCACGCAAGAGCACAATATTGATTCATTTCCAGCACACAATCAGGAATACGTCTCTCAATTACTACAAAATAAAAGCAAAGCAGATCACGCGGATGTTCCCAATTCCTAGAAATCTGCTCGATGTCAGAGCTTCAACGTGCGCCCGCTCTGGTAGCTAAAAATGAGGAATAAACAGCATGCACAGAAGAAGAAAACAACTTTTTAACCTTTCTTGAAAAAACATGAACAAAACAAGCCACATGAAATGGGTTTTACACCAAAATCAGCATGCATGTGCAGGTTTTTTGAGCAATCCTTTCTTTCGCCAGTAGACAAGTTTGCCACGTCGTATTTGACGTCACGAACAGAAAACAGTAAAAAGCAACATGTGACAATGTTACAGTTTAAAATATATGTTTTACTTCAGTCCCTCTTTCAGACTCAAGGTTGACTGAACCATGTTTAATGGAAAATTTAAAAATCCAGAACTTCTACACACACTTCTACACACTTTTACTACTCACATTGTAGCATGGCGACGGAAAACTCCACTCAGATGTCATGTAGAGGCTCAGCAAGGCAGTCAACCCCTACCATTGTGGCCTTGTGTGTGTTTATTTTTATCATCTCCTACAAGCAATACTAGACTTGCAAATAAAACAAACCTGTAAAAAATGCATACATCGTCAGAGGACATTTGTATAAAGCCCTAATGGGGCCAGTGGCCCAATCTCCAGAGCCGTTTACATTATCATCATGAACGTGGTCATTATTGTGACCCGTCATGAACTCCTGCAGAAAACTGTAGATTAAAACCGGACAGAAATGTTCCAACCAGACCAAAATATGTTGTGTGTGTGTGTATGTGTGTGCTTTAGGTCATTAGTGTGCAGGGATGGTCCTGGGAGGTTATGGTGGGTCGTGGTTGCAACTCCACTGGCAGCATAATGACATGACCTATTGATCTAGAGAGGATTGCAGGGTGTTACCGACCTCTGGGGAGACATAGCAAAGGGGAAGGAGAGAAGAATAAAATTGGTATGGGTGTGTGTGCACGCGCATGTGTGTGTGTGTGTGTGTGTGTGAGACGGCTGTTGTGAGTCATGCGGTGCAAAGGTTTGCATATACAGGTGGTGTTTAGAGATGGTGACGAGAGGATTAAACTTCATCAGTGCTCTCTGGTAAATGATCAACTCAAGGTCGACTAACTCGTTTTCAGCCATAGTTATTGGAAATAGTTGATTGGTCAGTCAGTCGCTCCAACAAGTTTGATAAAAGATAATTCACTGAAAATGGTCAAATTGTGAAAAAAAATCCAAATATTCGGATTCTTAGATGGTATTAATCAGAAAAATAATCAACAGATAGACAGGAAATAATTATCTAAAATGTATCAACAATACTAGGAGTCTACTGCCATGCTAGCTACATTTTCAGGCTCTACTTTGCACTAAATGCCAACATCAGCATGCTAAGATGCTCACAGTGAAAGTTTTAACATATTGATGCGTAGCAGGTATGAGGTTTAGCACTCTAACCATATTAGTTTAGGTTTTTAGCATGTTAATATTAGTTCGTCAACACTAAACAGAGGCTCCGTTGACTGTCTGACAGTTCTGAAGGGAATTAAATCAAAGTATTGGACAAACCAATAGTGGCCCTTGATGAAATGTTAAACTAAATCATTTCTTATTATGGTAAACACAATCAAAAATCCATATTGTGTGATCAGTCAGTCTCCCCCCTGACGCCAGTCCCTATGCATCACAAACTTTGCCACAGGGCAGCAACTAACAGTTATTTTCATTTCACTTTTGATTATCTTCAGGATTAATTGTTTAGTCTATATTAATTGGATTAATTGTTTAGTCTATAAAATGCCAAAATATTGTGAGAAACGCTCGTGCCAAAATTCCCCAGAGCCCAAAAAGAGAGTACAAAACCCAAAGACTTTTCATTCAGTGTCATGAATGACAAAGAAAAGCAGAAAATCATCAAATTTAAGGAGCCGGAACCAACTAATGTTTGATATTTTTGCTTTGAAAATGACAAAACAGTTGCAGATGAATTTTCTTTTCATCGATTTATCTGTACTGTAACACGTAGCCATGACTCCAGGCCTCCTACACTCCTCTCTGATGCTTTAGCAGAGTTGGAGTGTGTAGTTACCCTTTACGGGACCGCCAAAATCATAAGGACTCATTCTCTAGGGACCTTGATTGTCAATAGAAAATTTCATCTTAATCCATCCAGTAACTATGAAGATTCATTCTAGCTCCGACCAAAGTGGCGGACTACTGCTTCTCCTTATTAACGACACATTTAAAAAGTTCCCGATGGGGAGAGTTGACATTAGTGAGCTGAAATTCGACTCGAGGTGTGTCGGAGTATCTAATTCAGGCTGATGTGATGCTCGCCGAATGACCTCTGAGGAGGAGAATGTCTGAGTGCAAACGGCCGGCGGACTCTGATCAATAATTGTGTTGTCTCAGCTAATTGAAGCTGACACTAATAATTGGGAGGGCTGACGGTAACATGCCTACTGATACCGTCACTGATGAAAAGGCCGACGGCACCGCTACATACTCACTTTGATAGGAGGAGGACGGTGAGAGCAATGAGCAGCATTTTTGTTTTGACGAGGTCGATCCAGGTAAATGCCATTATCTCTTAATGATTTGCAACCTATAAAGGTTACAAATTAGAGGATGTAGGCAAAGACTTTCGGATGACTCACCAGATCCTTTAGGCTCAAAGGTTTGGCACAGCGCTGAATGTCACATTCAGATGTTTTGAACAGTCGTTGAGCGCAAGTATTTTTCATGTGTTTGGATCCTGTTATTGATAGCTAAAGGGATAAGGCTGTCAAAATGGTCGTCGGAACGGTGAGTAAGGATGGATTCAGGCGGCCTGAGACAGGAAAGGGGAGATAAAAGAGATGCATACGGTGGCGAAGAGGTGAAAGTAGGGATAGAGATAGAAGATAAACAGATGCGTCTGTGGAGTTAGGCTAACCCGGCGGCCAGTACACAGTGTTATGATCGAGTGCAAAATAACACCTCCTGTCCCCCGACCGCTTGTGTGTGCGCATCGCTCTCTTTCGTCATCCGTCTCTTCCTTTGCGCTCGTCTCTCTCCTCACTCTTCCCCTCTTCTCTCCTTTCTTGACTCCACCCCGTCTTGCCCGATTTTCTTTCCGCTCCCTGCGGTAACACTACATTTTATTACATCTGATTTTTTTTTTTTAAAGCCTCAATCTTAACAGGCAAACAAGCAAAAGTGCATTATTGATCGGAAGAGGAGGGTCCATGTCGAGAGCTATTTATGGAAAGAACCCAAAATGATCGAGAAGAGAAATTAAACGAGTCAGGGATAAATAATCTGCTTTAACGTCTTACTCATCTCCAGGACTTCACCTTGCCCGCTCACGGTCTGATCTTGACATGCAGGGTGTAATCTCCCCACTGACGGAAAGAAGTCTGCCTTTGGCACAATGTGTTATTACCACTTGGTGATCTGAGCAGTAAGAGAACCCGTCTCGTTGTAACCTCGGAGGGGTTGCTATCTTTGGAGTAGCTCGCCCTTATTTGAGTGTTTTATCTCGAGTCTTAAGCAGTGCAGAGGTGTACAAAAGTGTACAGAATTGGGGTGTAGGCATTTAAAAAAAAATAAAAAATCTTGCTTACAACAATGTGCAGATACAATGTAGGCTAGGAAATAAAAGATATTGAAAACAAATAAGAGCCTGAAAAAGGTTCTAGAAATGTTCTTTCGAAAGTCAGACAATGGATAATTAAAGAATGAATACTGACTGGCACACATATGAACAATTTGTCTCGATTTTTGCTTCAGATACCTCATAACTTCCAGGAGCTGCAGGTTAGTGTAATAAGGGCTGCAGCTAGGGGTGAAATAGCCTATACAAGTGGAAAAATGGATACAATTACATTAAAATGATTTGATTTCCAAGTGTAAACCTTAAAAACCCTTAAAAAACTATATATTACCGGATCTGAAATCTGAGATGCATCAATCATTTGGTGTGGCGTGTAAGCAGTTAAGGAGAAACGGCACAGGAAGTGGGTCTACGGTCTTCGCTGTTGTAGGCGATAACTGGGCAAATGGGGTTTCAATCAAACGGCTGCCAGCTCAGGATCTCAGGATCCTATGGCATATAGGTTTATTGTTCCTGTTGTGTAGAAATGCTTCTACCAGGACATATTCTTGTGACATAGATGAGAAAAAAATAGAATAGTTTTTGGGAACAAGGACAAATTTTATACTAGGATGACCCTGACTGTTGGAGATGCCCACTCAATTTGGCTAACCGAGACTGCGATAGCCTCGCATTAGTTTCAGAATTACTTTTTGCACAGATTGAGGATTTGGCGGGCGACGATTGCATTAAGACAGACTTGGGAGAGTCCAAACCTACCCTTTGATGTGTTTTCCTTCTACACTCAAGCCAAATTCTGGTCATTGACCATTTGGTATTCAGATATAATGAATGCGACATCTCTAAATGGCATCCTCTCCCAATAGTGTCGTGACAGAACCCTGTTTGTACACTGTGTCCCTTCATTGTGTTTAGATGCATGTGCTCCAGGTACATTATGAGATAGCGAGTTGAGCATTAAGTGCCAACGCGGCACTTCTTTTCATTTGTTACACTTGGGTAAGGCCATTGTGGAGTTTTCCCTTCTCTATTTAGCGTTCTGCTTTTAACCACCTCTTTTATTGCCCACTCTTCATCTCTCATTAACTCCTCTTCCTCTTTCTACTTTTCACTTTCGGTATGCCCCTCCCTTTCTTTAAACTTTTCGCCAAAACCTCTCCAGCCTGCCGTCCAACCACTCCGTTCATTCCACTCTCCTCCCTCTCTTCGCCCTCCATGATATCTTTTACCCTCTCTCAGCCGTTCAATATCCCTTGTAGCGGCATCTCTCCCCTCCACCAGCACTTCTATCCTTCCATCACTCATCTCTCCGAGAGCACAGCCAGTGATGCCTGCCGCCACGCAGAGGAAAAAACACATTTTCTGTCATATTGCCATGTCAGTGAAATTTAGGAGCTGTGTGTGTGTGTGTGTGTGTGTGTGTGTGTGTGTGTGTGTGTTTGTGTTGGCTACTCAGGGCAGACATTAGGATGCACTGGCTCTTGTGTTGCTTTTATTTTTATTTGTTTGTTTTTCCCCTCCCACAGCTGAGGAGAGCACCATTGATGCGATATTCGTATTGGATTTTTCTCTTATTTTAAAATCGCCGTGGAGGGGTTTTACATGAGTCAAACACTGCCACACACTCATGGACTGCGCATACACACACACACAGGCTCAAACAGATTGTACAGTTATTGGAAAAGGCAATTACAGTGCGATATGGCAGCATAATGGACTAAATTCTCGACACAGGCGCACATTATGACAACACAACTACCGCACTGCAAAATGACAAAACCACAGTGATCCCCCGCACACAAACACACACACACACAAATATAGTTCATATTCGTTCCTAAAGGAAGAAGATCTGCTGTTTATGAGCTGCATCCGGCTCCACTTCGTGTCCTCTCCATGTGTCTGCCCTGCACTTCCACAACTCTGTGGTTGGTGTGTGTGTGTGTGTGTGTGTGTGTGTGTGTGTGTGTGTGTGTGTGTGTGTGTGTGTGTGTGTGTGTTGTGTGTGTGTGTGTGTGTGTGTGTGTGTGTGTGTGTGTGTGTGTGTGTGTGTGTGTGTGTGTGTGTCCTACAAGTGCAGGGACAACCCTGTGGTGAATGACCAATAAGTGACCGGTCATTGAGCTGGCAAAAGCTGGATATCCCCTTGGCACAGCGCCCTGTGTGTGTGATACAGGAAGTACAGGGCTGATACAGGGGAACACCACGGAGAGTAGACAGTTGGCACTCAATGATGCACACAGGAAACATAAAATCCGTTCACAAAATGCAACTATGCACACTTCATAATAAACGCGAACTAGAAGTATCGCACTTGCTGTGCCACTTTCCCGCACCGTCAATTCAGCCACCCGCAGCAGAGAAGGATCTTTCCCCGGGACCTACAGCTGGATCCTGCAGAGCTCTCCACAGCAGAGCACTTGAACTTCACCAGCGAGAGTCTTAATCACCTGGTGGTAAAAAAGGAGCCTGGGCGGTTGATGGGCTCCCCCGAGACGAGCGGCAGAGAAAATGAGGAAAATTAATGAGGGGCCTGATTTTGAATGAGAAAGAGGTGCGGTGGTAAGTCGGAGCTGAGGCGCTGCTGCGGTGATTGAGCTGAGGACAGAAGGCCGAGGCTAGCTCCCATCCCAGCGAGTAACTTGAGTAATTTGTTTTGCTTCGATTCCCAGAAGTTGTTTGACTATTTTTATTGGTTTGGACACTGTGACATTCAAGCACTGAAAAGACCATTGTTTCCTCAACGTTCTACTTACTTACTGTCAACAGTCTTCAGCTCCAGTCCATATAGCTTAATACTAGAGGCACTGTGAGTAAGTTGCGCTAACATACTGGAGATTTTCAATGTGACTATCTTTTCCAAACAGGCAAGATACAAAGTTTAATATGAAAACCAGGGCTCAGAACATGCTGCCAACATGCTAACATAAAGAGAACAGGAGCAGGAAACAGAACAGAACAACCACACTCTTAAAATGGGATTTAAAGGTCACGTATTTTAGAAGGTGAGGTTCCCATGTCTTTTGGGATTATAAAGTAGGTCTTGGTGCCATATAAATACTGGGAAAGTATCAAAATGAATCAATCGACAGAGAAAGGCACACAGTGTGCACAGAACCAGTGCACAGTGTGCCTTTAATGAGCCGTCGGAACATCCGTAAGTTTGTGATGTCACAACTGTACAGCCACGTCCCCAACAAAGCCGTGGTTGAAAAAACACCTGCAGCACATTATCTAGTAGACACCCAAAATAAAGGTATAAAACTGGAAAAGAGCAAACTATGGGACCTTTTAAAAAAAAAAAAAGACAAAATTAGATTTTGAATAAGATGATAAAAGAGACAAATATCCCCATTCAGAGTGGGCATGAAGACTGTAGAGAAAGCAGAGAGAAAATGATTAGCAGTGATGTGCTGGCAACGAGGAGGCGCACATATTCTTTCAGGCGAAATTATGTGAAGTGAGAAAGCAAAAACAAATTCACAGTCCACAGAGGGATGATAGACAAATGGCTGGCACCACCAGCCTAGCACAGAGCTGTCGCACTCGTGCCAGTTTCTGGGTATATTAGCCCACAACAAACCTTGCCTAATTGTGTATTTGATGATATAAAATCACATAAAGCATGACAACAGAATAAAGTTGTTGCTGAAGATGGCGGGAGGGGTGGGGGGTACGGGGGGGTGCAAAAGATTGGCACTGACATATTGGCACTGGAGGGCTGGTAAACATTTGGCAGCGGCGAGCCTGAATAAACACATTTAACTGCGGGAAGAATAATAGAAGAAACAAGTTTCATAGTGAGGGATTTACAGTAAGAGCGAGCGGATGGCACTCTAAAGTTGGCAAACGTTCTGGAGTTGTGTTTACATGCGTTCAAGAACTCCTAATTGAATATCTTATGAAGAAGACAAGTGAAATAAATGATTTTGTCTCAGGCATCTAGGAATATATTACAGAAATTAAAGGAAAAGGGGTGAAAAGCGGTTGACGGTGTTGTCTGTGGGCGTCCAATAAAAGCATTTAATTATAGCAAACAGGCATAGAGTGAAGAAAAACTTGTATTCGTGACAGTCGCGGTGGCGGCGGTGGACACCACTCGCACTGAGCTGGTGTTGCGTCAGCAGCCGGTCTACTCCCCGTCGCTCTGGTTTTCATTTGATCTAGTGTAATTCAGTAAGGGGCGGAAAATAACATTAGAATGGCCCTCCAATGTAGAGACTCAATATAGCGGAGGGGTATGAAAGGAAGGTGGTTGGAAAGTTGCCAGAGGGTGTATGTGGGTGCAGGTAATTTTTATAAACTCAATCCATTAGTTTAAAAAAAAAAAAAAGAAAAAAAAAAAGACATCTCCTCACAGGAGGGATCAAACAGTCAGTACATTAGCCGAAACCTGCATTTTACTTCAGCATAACATAACATTTAAAACTGAGCCGGAGGTGGGAGCGCGCGCTGAAGGGCTGACACCGATTTGGCACTAAAAAATGCTACGTGGGTCTGTTTGTGGGCATGTAGTGATATCTCGAAGAAAAAAAAAGTCATTCATATTTGATGAAGAGCAATAAAATATGAATGTGAGAAAAAGTGAGAGCACCACATCCTCGAAAGCAAGAACTGGGAAGGGGAAACCCAAAAAAAAAAAAAAACAGGGCTTCACCTTTATTTAACCTGACAGCTTTCGCAAGAAAAGTGGTGGTGATGTTCAGGAAATTGAGGTCCTACCCTGTTCGCCGCGAAAGCCGGCTCCACTGGGCTTTTTTTTTTCGGTGCTTTGCTCAATAGCACTGAAACGGGAAGTGTTTACAGGGGATCAAAGGCTTCTCATACAGGCTTGCCTTTGCCAAGAGACTGCACTTTGAGAACACAAAAAAACAGAGAGGTAGCCCAGTTGGAAAGTTATTGCAAAATTGGCAGAATGTTGGAGCAGAAACATCGCCATGCCCCCTCCTCATGTTGGTGTTTTTCTGACAGCAATGCTCGGATACACACAAAACCACATTCGGTTTATTTCAGAAGATTTCATAAAAACCTCCGAGCCTAAACTGAAATTCACCTATAAACTTTTACACACAGTCTTGGTGCAATAAAAAAGCTCGTAGGGGCTTTTTCAGGAGGACGAGGAGACGCCTTGAGTTGCCTCAACAGACCAGAATGCAGTGCAAACACGGGGAATGCTATGTTTTGGCTAGAGTTGCTAATTCTTTCTCAGCAATAGATGAATTCCAGCTTCTTCAAGCTTACTAATTTCTTGTTTCTTCACTCCTCTATGACTGCAAACTAAATATCTTTTTGAGGTTGTGGGCAAAACAAGACATTTGAGGGGTTCATCTGGGATTTATGGAAACACATTCGACCTTTTTAAACATTCTCTGATCACTAGTTACAGCCCTAGTTTTGGCACGACAGCACAAAGAGGTGAAGGACTTGCACCAGAAAAAACGTTGCGCTTCTCCTCTTACTATGAAGTTATTGGAATTCTCTGGATCTGCAAAAATGTGGCTGACAAGGTCAAACACGCTGGCACCCAACAAGCATGTAAATACGAAAAAATTATGAAAACATCTTCATGAATGTGAAAACTCAGGCCTGGAGCACTCCCGTGGCATCAACTGGATACGCAGTGGGGTTTTTTTCTGTAGCAATTGCATCGTTTCTGTGTTTTCACATGTCCTGATGGAAATGTCTCGGGACGTTGCAGCTAATCCTTTATTTTACAACGTATTCCTGTATTTTCTGAGCCTTTGCCCTTTGCCACCACAAAGAGAATTGGCTCACAATGTCTCCCCGTGAAGATCTAAAAAACTGAATCCCCACAAGAATGGCGGAACGGAAAACACATTGACCTTCGCCGCAAAGACACACAGCACACATATAGCATATATTCAGTGCTTGCGCCTTGAACACAGAGACGGCGCTGCTGTTTACTCCGCTCTCAGTTTGAGTTTATACGATCAAGCTGCCGAAAGTGAGAGCGTGACTTTGAAGATTGCCGAGCAAAGGGAATCCCCCCCGCTGCTCACTGTGATCTGGGAGACACAGCTCCTCTTGTGTCCTCGCAACACACTTCTCAAGCCTGTCCTCGTCTGCTCTTAAAGCGCATTTTGCATTCATGGATCTCTGCGGCCTCTCGATTTTTGATTATCTTTGAAATTCGCTGACTGCTGCGAGATTCTATATAATATAATAGTAAGTCCAGAAGTGTGGATTCATCCTAAAAACAGATATCATCTCTCCCCTTGCCAGTGTGTTTGGGCTACGTCCCGCATGAGGATATCAGTTTCCTCGCCGGCTCCTGCTCTCCATTACCAAACTGTCGGTGCATCATGGAGGGGGAAGAGTGCTGCTCTTAAATGGGATGAGAGGAGCCGAAGTGACCCGCTGATAATGCAGATAATGGATTCTACTTGATCCCGCACTGCTTCCTTGCGCCCTAAGAGTCAAATTAAAAAATAAGAGCCTGGAATCAATCTGTTTAACCCCTCAACATGTCCGCGAGCCGGCACCATGTGCGTGAACGGAATCCGAGGGTCCGAGAAACAGTTATTTGCTCATTGTGTATCGATCGCACACGCTTTCACACCCACTCGCACCCACTGATCAGTGCATTGATTAAAGCTCTGTTAGGAGGCAGGGATCATGTATCGTGACCCCCCCAGCGCGCAGAAAAAGAAGCAGATAGAAGAAAGTAATCAAGGCCGCAGGGACCACCGCGTGTGTGCTTCAATATGTGGGTCGTACCGTACGCGCGTGTGTGGGCACATGCGTGCGTGTGCAAGTGTTTGTATGTAACTGAGAGAATAATCAAAATCTACAGAGGCATCGGCATGGATTAATGCTGAGGACCACATCCTGCATGCTAAACCCGGGGACCCTGGGGACACACACACACACATAAACACACAAACATAAACACACACACACACACACACGTACTATCTCCTGTATGCTGAAGCAGGGTCCAATGTCTCTGCAACTAAGAGAGCCAGGGCAAATGTCTTCTTCTGAGGATATGGATCATCTGAGCAGTAACAGAAACACATGGATTGAGAGGATAATGGAGGGTGTGTGTGTGTGTGTGTGTGTGTGTGTGTGCGTGTGTGTGCGTGTGTGTGTGTGAGTGAATGTGTGTGAATGTGTGTGAATGCGTGTGGTCGCACGTGTATCCAAGCGATGTTGAAGCTCTGGCATTTGTTTGACTCTCACACAGTCAATCTATTTAATTAGCTGATTTAAATAAAGAATTTTAAATGTGCATGAGTTAAAAAATGAAAAAGTGATGAGACTTCGGGCAAGTTGTGCGTTATGAAT
>OMLP01001884.1:0-12311 GCA_900302685.1 Spondyliosoma cantharus
CGTCGTATGCCTGTCTCCTGCACCTCGTTCTCTCTGGCTGGCTTTTGTAACAGAGCACTACAGCCCCATTTGAGGTATGATAATCAGCTGATTAGCCAGCGAAGTCCTTTTCCCAGAGGCTCCTTTGTGTGCAAAATCCTCACACTCATTTGACATGTGGACATCATCAAGCTGATGAAATGCAATTGTAATGAACAAGTGAGGCATAGCATCTGCAGTGGGACCCTGAACGAAAAGGACCCTTCCCTCCTGACATGCTAATGCTGAAAGCTGCTCTCTGCCTGTACTCCCGGTGGGTCCCTCATGGAAATGTGAAGAGATGCATATTCAAACCAGCGCCTTCTGAGAGGGCTAGATGTACGGAAGAGAGAGATGGGAGAAAAAACCCTGTGTGGACTTGGCCAAATGTTAATTCTGAGACAGATTATATTGCATCACGCGCAGTAATGATCTGACAGTTCATTTGTGAGGAGAGTTCAGGATCTGAGGTTTAATGCTTGGGTGGACGCAGGTGCTGAGCCCCAGCTCCTCAGAGCTGTCAGAGGAAGGCAGGGGGCTGCTGTCAAATTATCCCAGTTAAAAAGGCTGAGGCGCCTGCAAATATGAAAGACATTTAAGAAATTAATGCATTCGTATTCAACACATATTGCAACAGTGTTTCATTAGAGGTGCTCTAGTCATATTAAAACTGACATCTGACCTTTCACATTTCTCTGAGGCACTAAGGAACATTCTTATTACATACATGCTAAAGTCAAAGAGAAGGTAATTGTCATAACTAGCAATAATTAAACAAACTGACATTTTTGCACCACCATTTTCCCTATTATTTCTCATCTTTGGCATTGCAGAGCAGAATGATAAGAGGTGTATTTTTGTGAGTGAGTTCATTTTAGAGGGAAAGATATGAATTATGAAAAACCTAGAGGCTATGTGCCTATCACATACTGCCTAAGTATACCATCATTTCCTCTCTTAGTTGTTTTGCGTTATCAAGGAGACTTATTGTATTACCAGCGCTGCTTTGTTACTGCATAATCTTGCCGTGATTATGATAAGCATGCATAATGGAGACAAATTCCATACAATTTCTCTGATCAACATTTTCTGCTTTCATGCATAAAACATTCATCATAAACAGATACAAGGAGGGAAGTCATGGAGACTATCAAAGTCAGGATTTAATAAATTGCAGCAAGACGATTTCTCAACGCCATCCCTCCAGCTGTGATGTCACACAGCAGCTTGCAAAGTTTATCTGAGAAAATCTTTTGGATATTCACAAGAACAGAGTGTGCAGTTGAGTTATGAAATGCGAGTACAGTTGGTAGAGGTCAAGCTAGATAAACAGCCTGATGATAACGTACATACTGTTATATATGGATAGATGTAGGTCACTACACCTATGGCCTCCAGCTGAGCTGCTCTGTGATGACAGGACCTCTGGGCTTGGACCTCAGAGACAGAGCAAATGGGCAGTCAGCGGGCCCCCTGCTTTCTGAGCCTTTGGGGTTGCTGAGGTGTCAGGGGCTGAGAGGGTCATGGACCCTGAAATCTAGCCACACACACCTCAAACACTATCCCTAACCCGGTGTAAGCACAACTAGACCCTAGGCTCTGAGGTGGGCTCCCTCCCACCAGGTGTTCGGGATGGCATACATGTCTTCAGGGTATGGAGTGCCGCTGGCCGCCCAGGACTACACATGGTGCTGAGGGTCAAACATGGAGCCATGCTGGACCAGCTGTCGCTTTGCTGTTCGCACCAGCTCTGAGCCAGGCCCGCTGGAGAGGACCAGATGCGCACACTCAGTCACTCTTCCACAACTTACAGCAACGTCGGTCCCACCATCTGACCTCAGTGCTTTGGCATTATTTTGCCGAGATCATTGCGTTAAAGTGGGCAACAGTAAGAAGAAAAAAAGAAAAGAAAATCCAACTTTGGCTCTCTGCACAACAGCACAGAAAGTGTGCAAACAGTTCCTTCGTATTCCCCCAATAATTGGCAGGGTCACTGTTCTGTGTTCCCATTCAGCATACAAGGGCATCCATTAATTTGAAAAGGCTAAGCTACCATGCTCACACATGTACGCACCCAGATCACAGACTCGGCGCTGCTTTGGAAGCAGCAGCACTCCATCTTCTGTCTAACTGCAGCTAAAAGCATGAAAGCAGCAGTGAGATTTCATTTGGCTAACTGACTGAAGGCACTGAGGGAGTAAAGCTCGCTGGAGAGATTTATACACCCAGCCTGATGTCTCCTGCTCCCTATAATAGAACAAAAGCTTGTTGTCTCTTCCAATTACAGATGTCAAAACGCTTATTTTGAGGGTTGTGATCTTTTCCCTTTTAATCTGCAAAGATAAAAGGTCTCAGCTTCATTAGCATGTGTTCTCTCCCCCCAGACTCAGATTCCCTGCAAGCAGCCAGCTCAGCCTTACAGCCTATTACCCACTCTTGGGGCCATTAAGGTCTAACATTAATGATGTGTAATTAGCATATGATGACAAATAATAACAATGCACTCCCATTCCATGTAATGGGGGGTAGGATAATAACATGGAATCCCACTGTTTCAACCCTACATAAAGCCCACAATATCTATGTTTTATTGCCCACTCCGTTGTTCAAAGGTATAATGGAGTGGGATGTTGCACGTGTACATAAATTATTCAAATTAATATGTTTATTGAGCAATATCGCAATTACAATACATCAATAAGTCAAGGTGCTTAATATGCACAAAGCCTGACTGCAGTTTAATCATGCGCAATGATGCCGGAGGTAGTTTTCACATATTTCTGAGAGTTAGAGCTTTTTTATTTATTTTTTTATGTGGAAAGACATATGAAAGCATTGTGACCTACCACTATTATCTTGTAGCCTTTAAGTCGGGCTAATAATGAGGCTTATTTAGCCCTCTTCAGATCTTACCTATATCCCTAATTTATAAATAAATCTATTAAAGTTAATGACAGCGAGAACTCGAATTAAATGGAGGGGTATTAGTAGACAAGTGATATGCTTAGAAGAGAGGCAAAGCAATCAGAAGTGACAGACCGTCTTCAAACGGCTCTTCTCATCCATTAAACAGGCTGCCTGTTTGTGTCAGCTGTGGGTCTGAAAGAAAACCATACAATTAAAGAGACCCCGCATGTTTACGCACACACATTCATATGCAGCTCCAACATGGAGCATCTTGTATTGTGTTTGGTGTAATGCAACCCACACTATGTTGTTTTTTTTTGTTTTTCACATCTGTCACAAAACAACCCATCACCAATTATACTGAAGCACAAACACGGCCGTTTTTCAAATTTGTTGGTTACCTCCTGTAAAGAGGATGGTGGGGCATCTCGGAATCAAACTAATCAAAGCACCTCAAAAGTAGAATCTGAATGAATGTATTGACAATCGCAAAAGTGAGGTGCTGTTGAAATAAACAAGTGTGAGGTGTTGTGAGACATCCTACTGTCTTTGTGTTTGTAAATGTGGGTAAAATTGGGCTTAAAAAAATTGGTATGCTTTTCTGAAGCATTTAAAAAGTCAGCACTGAGGGGGCTTTCTGTTGGATTATTGGGGTATTCCTTCTGGAAATGCTAATAACAAGAACTGTAATTTATGGTCAGTTCTATCCAAAGAATATCAAAGATCTAATTATAAGGGATTAAATATAAACATGTAGAAATATGTGATTTAAAAGTGCAAAAAGAAAACATCTGAGCTGTTTCAAATTGAATTTACTCCCTGGAAACACAGACATTCTCTGTTTTCAAGCGAGAAACACAGGGCTATTCGAAGCCCTGTTTACACCACCCCAGATCTCAAATTGACTTGCTAATGTTAACTTTTATTCCGTTGCCATGGGTTACCATGTCGTGTGATTTGACACCGAGCTACAGACACTGCTGATTAGTAGCATCCAGTTCTGTCCATCTCTGTGCATCACTGAACCATCTGGTCATTTATTCACTAATAAGCCCCTAATGGCCCAAATATTCAGCGGCCTGTCATTGTGACATGGCAGAAAATGCCTACATCTTTCAACTCGCCTTGACATGTTGCTTGTTTCACATCAAAACTCGTCATTTACAGGAGAGAAACTCAGAGGGGTAAAAACTTGACCTAATCTGCAGTGTTAACACTGAGGCAAGGAGCTTTGTTATCTGCTAGACTGACTGAAAGGATGTTAATGCATTCATCCTTCCCCACTTCAAGATCTTCTTTTTGCCACAGGGAGAAGGATATGAGTGCTGTCAATAGGAATTTGATTATGCACACATTGATTCTGCGCTCAAAAATGAAAGATTATGCACAGCCCAGACTGTGAGCTGCTGTGAGAGAATGCAACATGCGGCTCGTGGTTGTGCAATGTGTTCACGTCCGACCTGTCATTTGTCGCCCAAACATTGACTTTTTGCCATAAATATTTCCAGATGAACAAAGCCAGCTGGGATTGTAATTGGTGACACGCAACCATAAATTTAACCTTTCCTGGGACACTGGTGGCAACCAATTAACTAGCCATTGAATAAAAAATATCCTCAATTATCTATCTCATTATGGCTATGTTGGCCTGCATGTACAAAGAGCAGAGAGAAGAGAAGATGAGAAACAAAAACAAGTTTCTATTGATTTTTTTTATTGATTTTTTTTTACATGTTGACATTTCATAGTTACATTTATGTCGGGATGCACAATATATACTGTATTGGGACGATAAATAATTATCATTATTATTTATTATTATCAGTTTGTTTGACTATCACTCATCAAAACCAGTGTTACAATGTGCTTTGCAACAACCACAAAAATCAAGACAATAGAACACATAGTAATGTAAAGATAAACAGGCTGGCGTAAAGAGGAATTAAACTTGTGACAATGAATGAAACCATAGAAAAACTAAGACTAAAAGGTAGAAACAATGGATACATAAAAAAGAGCACTTCATGACTTAAGTGCAACATCCAGAATAAAGAATAGTGTCGCTCAAACAAGAATAAAATAAATGATAAAATTAAACACCAGATAAAATAAGAAATTGATGTAGCCAGCCGTAGGACCTCATGCAAGTAGTTCCATAGACAGGGATGAACAATTAAATTATAGCCAATAATCAGAACCAATAATATGAAGCCAAATCACTTTCATTGGTTTAACAAGTGCAAAATCTACACTCCTACACTTACAATACCGCAGGTGGCAGTATGCACCTTTCATGTTGTTTCGCAATCTGCCCATTAACAGATGAAGAAGAAAAACAGCTACTGCACACATTTTTCGCGCTCACATCGTCACCGATGTGGATGTTTTTACAGTTTGAGAGATAGCCAGCACGACTTCAATTTGCAAAACATGTTCTGCAAGAATTCCTAAAGGGGGTAAAAGTCTACAAATTTCAACAACAAATTGTTGAAACTTATAAAGAAAACTTATTAGAGCTGTGGAATGTTAAATCATCCACCTTTTGTTCATTATTTAGCCTCATACTGTCTGGTGTGCTTAAACTCCAGGTTATGAACATCTTTATGAAATGCAAAAATGTGAAATAATAGGTTATCTTATTGGTATCAGTCATGAGAAGCAATTATTGGTTATTGGTATCCACTGAAAGAAATCTATGAAGTGCATCCCGACGTTTAGCTTGAAGTTGATAGAAATCAACAGCTAATTATTATTATTAAAGTCATGGCAAGATGCATAAATATGTAGCAAAGGACATTTATCATGATGCTGATCACTTTGATGTGTGAGAAAGCATAAATGCAACCAAAATCATTCTTAAAGAATCAAACACTTTAATATAAAATTCCAAACGAGATCCTGAAACAGCCCTCTTCTCTATCATTGGTCTGATTGGAGTGCGAATGAGCTTCATGTTGACCGACTGGTTGCAGAACCTCTCTGTCAACTTAACTAGCAGCCCAAGATGGTGTGAATGTATACTTAACTCCCTGTCACTTAGCAAGGCATGCACCCTGAGTCTCCATCAAGACGAGCTAAGTAAGATGGAAGACGAGCAGGCTTTGGCTGGAAAGAAGACAGGAAATGCCACCTTTGGTGAACTCGCCTGGAACCAAAATCTCTCCGACTTATTTGAATGTTGTGCTAAGGGTGAGAGGATACAGAGAGTGTGTCTTTTACACACTTAATATAATTTCTATTGTAGGAATGTTAGGGTATGTGCTGTTTGAGGGATTTACTTCGCACTTGAAGCATTCACAGGAAAATCCCTATTCTAGCTCATCTTTTCCCTTTTTAAATCTCCTGCCATGCATTGGCATTGCAAACTACACCACAAGCGGAGGAAATCAAATCATCTATGTCTTAAACCATCAGGCTTCATACAAAAATAAAGTTGAATTCAAACGCATTTGATACAGGAAAGCGAGGGGAAAATGTTTTATGTATGCAGTACAGATTTAGGACTGAATTCAAAGCAGAGTATATATATTTCGAGTCCACTTTTTTTGCACTTCTAATTAGCCAAAGCAGTCAAATATAAACAGTCAAGCCTGTCTGATGCCACTGCAGATCTGTGGTCTAATTTATGTAAACTTGTTCCATTATATAGGCTGCTGAGAGTATCATTAAGGTCTGGCTCAGTTTTGGGGAGCTCTTTTAAAGCAACCCCTAAAATAAAACACAGCCAGCTCATCTCATTTGCTCCGTGTGTTGGATGTGTATTCTAATGAACGGCTTACAACAATGCGACCTGCCAGTGCAAATAATTAACCTTAAGTGAAACCAATTACATACTTTTCTGCCATCGTGAAACGCCTCCAAAAGCAATCATGTATAGCTTTCTCCAGTATGTTTTGCTGATAAAGCAACTAAGTGGAGGATTCTGGGCTATTCTGTAGCAACAAATGAACACTGAGAAGTCTCTTTATGCTCAGAGAGATATCTAAAGAGGAAGAAGATAAACAACAATTATACTGCTCTCCCTGTCAGCACAGCATGCCTCGGGTCAGTCCATTAGAGATCACTGTTTGGTGCACTCTTGTGCTGGAATAAGAAGTGCACCCGTTTGCGGCCAGGCTTTTGACTGGCAGTTGGGACCTGGAGACTGTGTGTGTGTTGTGAGCTGCCTGCGAATGCAGACGGGGGAGGGGATGGAGGGGGGTATCCAGACATAAACTTCCGCTGTCAGCATGGGCAATCATGGCACTTCATTGTCCAGCAGCATCATTACAATATGGTTATCATCTGAGCTTGAGTCTGACACCTTCTCCAGGACCTCTCCAATCACCCCCTCCATAGTAGGCTTCAGTACCAGGCAGTCAGGGCAAATCTCTGCTTTGTGCTTGTCTGCCTTAATAGACTGGATGTCACTTCTGCCTGTGGAATGTGCCCGGTCTTCAGCTGTCAGTCAGAGGCGCGGGTGTCAGGCCGGAGCGTGGCTGGAGCCGTCTGGATTAGAGGGTAGTTACCATAGCTGTCAGATTACTGACAGCCTGACACCCCCTCTCCCAACTTCCTCTTATTGTTTCTTTGTTTCTCTCAAACATCCTCCAGATGGGAGAATTACCAACCAGAAGAGAGAGAGGAGAGGAGAGGGATGGAGGGAGAGGGGGTGAGGAAGATACAAAAGCCGAGGCGGGTTTTAAAAGTTCTATGCCACGTTAGCTTTGTGATGAAGTAAAGCGTGCTCGGTAGATTCCCATAGAGAGAGAAGGAAGCAGAGAGGGAGGATGAAAGAGAGAGCATTACACCTATTCCCACCTCTCCTTGTTATCTTTGGTATTCATGTCAAGATAGGTGATTGTGTTGGTCATTAGTGTTCCTATACCCAACAGAGTGTCTTAGTTAGTACCTTTGAGCAAAGCTCCATCTTCACTGAATATTCACCTCTATGACTGCACCTGTCTCATTCATCTGGAGAAATGTTGGAAATGTTCCTTAATTTCTCTTTCTTTTTAAGACAAATGAACCACCCTAATGTGGAGATGTAGACAGGCATGATAAGAAAAATCACTTAGATACTAGAACCTATAATGAATTATGGAATCGTCCATGGTTTCTTGAAGTATTTTAATGATTGAGGAAGCTGTGGGCAGGTTACGGGTCAGCACTTGTCTTTACATTTCTCATCTCTCTCATTTCAGTGACCCCGTACGGATGACACCAGCATTCTGCCATCTTTAAATGAGTGCTGGACTAACTGGAGACTCTACATGAGAGCCCACTGACATGGAAATCCCCATCCCATTGTTTGCTCAGCTTTCCAGCGAAAAGACGGCATGAAAGGCAGATTCAGTTTCATATTAAATAAGATTTAATTTGACCAATATCTACAAAAACGTATAGAAAACAATCTTGATATTAAAATAATAGATTCTTATCCTGATCCAAATTCCAACCGCCCTAAGCAGCCAACTTCAGAAACAATTACACGGATGTAAAATGAAAAGAAATGAGGTGTTATGTTTGTAAAATACACTGATACACCACTTCAGCCCCTGGCCGTCGGATTCTACCATAAAAATAACCAAAGGCAGATTACAGTTTGCCCTGACCTCCAATCTCCTCTAACAAGCCCGGCTACTAAAAATCAGTTGCACCGTCATGTACGGGTAAAGATAATGAGGGCGGCTGCTCTGAGGAGAGACCGAATGCAAAACAATTATAGTTAGTTACAGGAGCACAGGTTAATATTCTCTCATGTCCCTCTTCTCGCGCATTCCCTTTTGTCCTACATCAATCTTAATGAAAGTTATGAGACCTGTCCGCAATGATAAGCAGCCACTCAGGCGTACTCTGTGTCAAGGCTCCCACATTATGCCTCCCCTTCAGCCTATGTTTTGCATAGCCTAAAGCATCTATTAAAATCCCCTTGTAAAATTCATAAAACAAAAATGTGGTGGGTCAAGTCTAGAGGGAGCCAAAGTAAGCTGCTTATTAGCAGGGAGTCGAAAACACAGATCCAATTACAGATCCTGAACAAGGAGCACTAAGAATCAGCATTGGGGAATAAGTATTTTCCTTTTCTCTCCCCTTCAATTGGCCTAGGTACAGAGGAGAGAGAGAGAGGTATCAGAGAGCAGGATCCACGAATGGTAATTACAGTGGGAGTGTTTAGTGCATGAAGCTAGAGTTGGAGCCATTCAAGTACAAACTCATGTAAATCTTCACTTTGCTTCAGATAGTAAATTGGTCGGGTTTAAGAGGAATCCCAGAAGGAGAGGAGGAGAGGGGCTGCGCCGAGAGGAGCCATGAGCTCCAGAGATATGTAAAGAATCTCTGTCTGGAATTTAAAGGGCTACAAATTAGACCAGACATTAGCCTTTTTTCTTTTACAGAGCCAGCAGAATGTGAATGAAACAGAATAAATAACTATAAGACGGCTTTTCCCCCCTTCTTATAAGATGACATTAATCCTTTCATGTGCAATGACAGCTTACAGGGTCTGACCCTCTCCCCAGACAGCCATATAAAAGCCAGGAGATTTCTTAAGATCCCACCAAGAACATGCTTCTGTTAATAAGAGGTCCTGATAGAGGTCTCCACCCCGCATTTAATACTCTAGTTTACACCAACTTACCCTGCTGAGAATGCTCAACAGATGGCTCTCATTACACCAATCAACAATATTGTGAGATTTAATTCCATTTAGACGTTTTACGTTGAATTTAAATTGTTCTGTATCTGTAACAAGCGGACAGCACTTTTACATTTTTTTTCTTCCTGGGTAGTGAAGGCTGAAGTGTCTCTCAAGCGTACAAAAGCGTGAGCATTTGAGCCCTTTGAAAGAAAAAAGATCAAAGGCGGCAAGTCCTCCTGCTGCTGCTGGGTTTAAGCTGTAACCAGCGCAGACCCTGCTCTCCACATCTCGGATAGCGCATAGTGGTGGGTGGCGAGCTGACTGATTGCCAGGAGTGTACTGTCAGCATCACTCTCTCCACAGAGAACCATGATGGGGGACAGTGTTCGGCCAGTCCACGTGGACCCCCACCCCCACAACACACACCATACCCTCCACTCTGCAGAGGTGGAGGCAGCCTGCATCTCACATAATAACCTCAGTGGGTAATGTGCTACACTAATATCTAGACAGGGTAATTCATTTGCACAAATGGACAATCCATCACATTTTTGCAGACAATGAATTCTGCACCGAGCTGAATGGTTTGTTTTCAACACATTCCTGAAAAATGATTGGGTATTTTCAAAAAGAAATCAATAGCAATGCACACTTATTTCTAGAAGTGATATTTAGTAAGAGGCCACGTTAATGCAGTTCTTTAATAGCTTCATCTGAAGGTAGGTGCAAAATTTAATATAAATTATTATAAATGGAAGATTCATTTGTCCGTGAATTAAGATAAAATTCATTGAAAGAGCAAGCGGTAAATTGTATTTGAATAATGAGTAAATGGTAATAGCTACAGATTACATTCATCTCTAGTGTTTACTTGTGTCTACAGCGTTACGTTATACAAAAGAAATGTAATTGTGATCTGTAACTAAATTAGAGTTACTAACTAAATGCTGGGAGTTAAAATTATATTATATTTGAATATATTCTTTTCAGCAACATTCTGTTGCATTCTGTTCTCTTCGCTGTGCAAGAATGCCTACTTTTCGCATATTTACGGACACCGCGGGTAAGCAAAGCAGTTGAAACAAATGTGAGTGCGACACTATCAAGGGTAGGATGGCGTAAACGGAGATGTCTGTAGGTCTAGTCAAGATGTATTCATTGGGCAGTATGCGCTAAAAATGTTTACATTTACATTTGGCTCTCTTGAAATTTCTAGCTTTATTGTCCAGTTTTTAAAACTTTAAAACTCATATAATGTTAGAAATTACATTACGAAGTATTTCAAATGACTACATTATTTATATGATAAACAGGGTAATTAATAATTTGTAACTTGTTACTAGGCCTGTCAATATCTACTGTCCAAGTTGGGCTCGAACATTTTGTCATTGTCGATTAATTTAATAAGTTTTACTGTCATGATTAATCTATTAGTTGTTTGGTCTCCAAAAAGCCCATGACGATGTCCTCACATGTCTTGTTTTGTCTGCAACCCAACGATATTTGATTCAGTGCCATAGAGGAGTGAATAAACTAAAATATTCATTTTAAAGAAGCTGGTAGCAGAGAATTGTGACTTTTTTCTTACAAAAAAAACAGTTACTGTGACAGACCTACCTATTACATTTCTAAAGGAACCACATTGGTCACCACAAAAGACGCTAGAAATACTGGAAGTTGAGGATGTTAATAATGAAATTATTTAAGCAAACATTTGCACGGCTCAGTGGACTATTAGGGGACACACCATGTGCTTTGTGATGTTGTGGTTTCAGGTCTGGCTTTTGGCCCATGTTGTGTGTCGTTCCTGCTTTCTCTCTGTCTAACCTCACTATGCTGTGATATTCCACTACACTGATAAAATGACACAAATTACATTATCTCCAGTGTCCTTACTGTGTTACATTCATTACAACTGGACACATTGGAGTCATGTCAGAGGCTAAACTAAGTGCAAGGTCTTCACACCCTTAAATAAATGTTAACACAGTGGTAAGAGTTAACAGACATCCCTGCACAATTACCAGCCAGTGTTACACTGCTGACATTATCAGGAGGGGAACCTACGTTACAAATGGTCCTCCTTTTGAAAACAGCAGCAAAGTGGCCACTTTATATTCCATCACCTTAGATTTTTTTCCCCCCGCCGACTCTTATTTCCCCACTTTCCAATCAATTTCATCTGCTGCCAATGCACTGATACAAACACAATTTCCATTTACGCAACAGGATCAGACACAAAGCAAATAAAATCTGTGAGATATACAGTCCAAAACAACATCTGCTAGTCAGTGCATGCAGATTAATTGAAAGTCTTTGTGCTGTCATTTCAGTTGAGTGCAGTTTGACTAACATCTTAACCTACTTAGTGCAATTAGTGCTTCATTAGAGAGGCTAACTAACTATTGCTTCTCTCCATAATGATGTGCAAGAGTGTAGACATAAAAGTACATAATCAATGGTTTCCAATTACTCCACAAGTGCAACCACTATTTCAAATAAACTGGATAATAATATAGAGCCATTACAAAGTCTAAGGTAGCAGAACCATTTAATTGCAGTGCAGTTCTTCTCAGCTCCAAGATTTTTTCACACTAATGAAGTGTCATACAAAAAAAGGCTGTATTGATTTTTTCACCACACAGCCTCCACCACAAATATGTAATTATCCTTTTTATATCTGGCAGGGGATTAAAGTAATCTATAGTATCTAGCCTTTGCGCTTCCCTGACAGGGTTGTGTGGGGCTTTTACCCTTTTCAAAATAT
>OMLP01001886.1:0-13716 GCA_900302685.1 Spondyliosoma cantharus
GGTCGCTGTATCGGTCTGTCGTGGTGAAGAGAGAGCTGAGCCAAAAGGCGAAGCTCTCGATTTACCGGTCAATCTACGTTCCTACCCTCACCTATGGTCATGAGCTTTGGGTTGTGACCGAAAGAATAAGATCCCGGATACAAGCGGCCGAAATGAGTTTCCTCCGCAGGGTGGCGGGGCGCACCCTTAGAGATAGGGTGAGGAGCTCCGTCACCCGGAAGGAGCTCGGAGTAGAGCCGCTGCTCCTCCACATCGAGAGGAGCCAGCTGAGGTGGCTCGGGCATCTGTATCGGATGCCCCCTGGACGCCTCCCTCGGGAGGTGTTCCAGGCATGCCCCACCGGGAGGAAGAGACCCCGAGGAAGACCCAGGACACGCTGGAGTGACTATGTCACCCAGCTGGCCTGGGAACACCTCGGGATCCTCCCGGAGGAGCTGGAGGAAGTGTCCGGGGAGAGGGAAGTCTGGGTGTCCCTGCTCAGACAGCTACCCCCGCGACCCGGCCCCGGATAAGCGGAGGATAATGTATGGATGGATGGATGGATGGATGGTATTATGCCTGACACACTTTCCCAACCAATATTCACACTCCAGGCAATTTTCAGATTTGTAATCGCACGACTTGTCTATTTATTGGCCTCCATTCCACCGAGATAGCCTTGAAAGAATTCTCACAACGAAGCCATAACATATGCATTTTAAAAATTCAAATCTTTTTTCGTCTGAAGCTCTGAATCTTATTCAGTATTTATTAATACTAATCCATCACAAAAACATTACATGTTGTGATGATAATGATGCTGCTTATCAATATTAATATCATTAACCTATTTATCAGTTATGTTGTGATTGGTGAGGTGAATCAAAGTAATTCATAACATAAGGAGTCTGTCTGTGGAGATACAAACATTGACACAGTCACTATGTGAAGGCCTTTAGATTTACACATGTTAGACTTTGGTGCCCCCTAGTGATAAATTATTAAAATCCTGGTTAATATCTGTAGTCGTAAAATAATTAATTAATGGTGACTCAACACATACAGTGGATTAAATAATACATTTTCCCTAAGTATTATAACTACAAGTTAAAGTAAATTATAGGCTACGTATATTGACATGTAGGCTCTGTATATACTGTCTATTATTGGTCGAAATTCAGTCTTTTAATGTTTCTTGTAATCAGGTTATTTTTAAGCTGATTACCAATACATTATTTATGATCAAACATGCACTTCTTTGGCAACTTGTAACACAATTTATTAAATAAATGTAGTTGGTAAAAAGTACAATATTTGCCTTCCAAGTATAAAGTAGAAGCAAATGGAAATACTGAAATGAAGTAAACGTCAAAATTGTTCTAAACTAAAGTACTTGAATGTAGGCTGCTTACTAACACTGGATTTCTGACCACTGAGCACTTTTTCTGGCCACATGTAGATGCCAAACTTGAAATGGAAACAAAACAAATTCCCCATCATCCGTTTTATGAGCTTCTGTGTCTTTCTCGTGTGTATGTATGGAACCAACATGTGCACAGTAGCCCTATACATGTTCACACAGTAAACAGCTCACAGGACAAGGCCATGAAAGATAGGATATGACAGGATCTACCATACATACAGATTGCATTTTGACTGCGTTATGTTTTATTTATATATATATATTACAGATGCAGAATTCAATCAGTTGGTGTGTTGGTGCATCTTGTGGTGCAATCTGTAATAGCCACATTCGATCATCAGAGGGCAGTAGAGTACTGGAGGCTTCATGAGCGTCAGCCTCCATCTGATTATACACTTGTTACAGTCAGAGCCCGGGAAGACAGTATACAAATATCACAGCTCCTTTGCAACATTGCCTCATTTAGAACACTGATCTGCATGCTGTCTTCACCCTGTCATCTTAGTGTTAATCAATTACAATCAGAATGGCACATAAATGTTGGGTTTGTGGCCTTATTGCTTAAGATGTCCCACTGTTGCACATTTTGATGAATAGGAACAAAAGGAGCAGTACGCAAACCTTAAGGCGTGAGTCAGCATCGCACCCAGCGACCTCGTCTCAGCAGAAATCTCCTGCAGAAATAAAACACCCTGCTGAAAATCTTCTTCCCAGTGGTGATGAACAAAAAACTTGTTCCCAAAAAATGGCTAGCTGCATATATTTATCATGTCGTGGAAGTAGAGAGTAAATAAATATCGCTGTAAACAACAGAAAAAGGGTGGCCTTACATATTCAAAACAGCCAGACATCCGCCCACGTATGACTTTTTGGCATACGGTGAGTGGGTGATGGAAAGTGTCTAATTAAGACAGCATTATAAAACCTTACAAAGCAGTTGTTACAGGAGGCTGTTTTAATTCAGACCAAATATGCCAAGTTATTGTGCCATTGTTGAAATCTAACTGTCTGTATTGAGACAGATATCCATATTTTATTTAAAGCTACTATCAAAAGAGCAGATTTTAGCAGAATGAATGCGGTTACTTATGTTTAAAACATAGACATTTAAATATCCTACATCAGGGGTCGTCAACGCTTTTATAAAGAGATTGCAGAACCACCAATGACAAATATTGTATAAAATTCTGTTTCATGATAAACTGGACCAACAGTAATGTGTGTGGCGGCCTTCAGTGCCATGCATTAATAAGTTGGCAGCAGTTGTAGCATGGCTAATGCCAGGAACATCTCTCTGTTGGTTATGAGGTAAAGGTTATATCAGAGTCTCTTGCTCATTGTGTTCATGTGGTGACGCAGACAGGAGGGAGGGGATTTCTACCTGTGAAACAGACAGGAAGTTTGCTCAAACGATGACAATATTTACAGCAGCTCACCAGACCTCCCGGTGAAGCCCCAGGTCTCGAATGGTTATTAAGCTTTGCTGTGTATTTGTGGTGCTTTCTGTTTTTGCTAGGTTGTTTTTGCAGGATGTGCTGCCAGGTCGATGCTCTTGTGATTCAACGGCTAAAGGTCAATGCTGTAACAGTTAATTGAAAGGTACTGACAGCTAATTGTTTTAAAGAAACCAAAGCTCAGTGAAAAAGACAAATGCTCAGGTGCACCATGTGGGAATAAGCTTGTTTGGTCCGGCTGAGAGAAGCCAAGAGCAGACACTTATTTCAACCTTGAGTTAGCGTGCACCGCAACCAATGAATACTAAGCACGAGAGAGGAGTATTTGATGTGAGAAAACTTGATCGAATACATTAAGTGTGGGGGTGTTTATGAATAATACAGCCAGCTGCTGGTTGTTAAAAGTCCGCCTCAGCTGGAGATTTAAACGGAAATCAATTTTTAACTAAATCATCTCTTTTAAATCTCTTCTTTTCGTATTTCTCACTGAGACTTAAAGGAAACGCTTTGACATGTTAAACAGAACAAAAAGTACCAAAGAGACAATATTCTCTGGCTAATTAAACTATTTCTTTAATCATCATAATTGCCTCTTTGTCTTTGCGCACCGCACTCTCCTTTTCTTGCTTTGTATGTTAATCCTCCTTCCTGTATTGGCCCACAGTGTGCTGGTTTGCCCAGCAGGCACACGCATAAGGCTGATGCAACAGTGTGGAGCAGGACGGGTTGATGCGCCGAGCATCTGTTGTCAATGTTAAACTGTGTTTTATAATGTCAAGAGCTCCCTCACCTCTCACCCTTTTCAGTGCACTATCCCAAGAGCAGCGTGGCTTCGAGCCAGAGAGCAATATACACCAGCCTGTGTAAGACTCATAAAGAATTTATATTCAGAGCAGAGAAATCCTCCTGAAATACATTTTCACAAGCATGTGCTTGTTTGAGCCCTGTCAAGTGCTTTGGGAAATAAAGTGGACAAGAAACCCAAGGTGCAGCCCCAGATAACATTATTAAATGGTACATCTTGTTTTGCCCTCACTGATGTGGACGTCTTAAAGCTGCTCCATGCAGGATTCATGAGTAAAAATACACCCACCTCATCTGCTTATTTGGGGCTGTGAAGGGGCCAATCCTTCCATCCCACATCATGTCATAAGGGGATTTTTTTTTATTTCTCCACAAAAAAGTGAGAAAGAACAGCAGAAAGCACACTCAACTGTGAAGTGATATAGATCACTTTTTATTTTATTTTTTTTATTGTCCTTCAAAACTATAATCTTCTGATGACTGGGGCCAACAAATTCTAAAGTTGTTTGGCGCAGCCTTGAAACATGAAGATATCTTGAACTGCAGATTACCTCTATCATCCCACGGGTCTTTTCATAGACAGAGAAATAAGCGTATTAGCCTCCTCGCTCAGAGTTACAGGAGATGATTGACACCACTTTCAGGTCCGTACAGTAAATAGGAAGCATTGAGCAGCCAGTTAGCTTAGCACGAAGGGGTGAATAACATGCTAGGCTCAAACTCTGTTGTTTGCGTAAAAAAAAATCAAAACATCTCAGTGTAAAAATGACTAAATTTAAGTTTTACAGGGGTTATCTACCCCTGCAATTAGTAATGTTTCATTATTGTTTTAGTATGGATTAATTAAAAAAATCCTAACTTGCTATTTAATAAACTTTAGAGCAGCTGTTTGGTGTAATTTGTTGCCTCCAGACAGAGGAAAGCTAGCAGTTTCTCACTGTTTCCAGTCTTTTTGCTAAGCTACGCTAAGCTAACCTGCTGCTTAATGTACATGTATATGTATATTTAGTGTATATGATGGGCTTTTAGTTATTTTAGCTTAATATCATGATAATTCTGCAGACTTATTAACAATATTGTGACAAACTAAAGCAATACAATTGATAATAATTAAATAATAATCATATTCATGATAATAGCACATATCAAGGAAATGCACGCTAGACAAATATCACTAAAGCTTTAAATGGTTCTATATTGAACCTTTTGAGGGTGTCAAATACGTACCAAGCTACTGAACCTTTAAAGGCTCTTTATAGAACCACTTGTTCAGGACAGATGTAACTCCCTGTCAGAGAACCAATACATATATTTCTCAAAATGTTGGACTACTCCTTTAACATTGTGTTGTTGTTGTTGTTATGATCAGCTGTTACTACTATTACCAGCACTACCACTGTGAATGTGAAGTGCCTCCTTTATATTCTCATTAAAAATCCCCACCAGGATGTGAGTGGCGGACCTCAGTGGGCACCAGGTTAATTTGGGCTTATGAGAATACCTGTCGCAGCGACCGCTGACGGTGGGATCCTGTGAGAATTGAATCATTTCACACACACCGCCATCGGTGCGGGGAAGGTTTGTAAGACTGGATCAGAGACACGCTAATATCTAAAAAAGAGAAACGCTCATATTTAAATTTAGCAAACCATCTCTGTGGAAATCTCGGGGTTAGAGCAACAAAGCTGACAAGAGAACTGAAACACTCTCTGTACCTCCACCATCATCTTACCTGCTTTAAAAAAAAAGAAAGAAAAAACCCTCCCTCATTCCTCCTGGGGGTCTTTTCTTCCTCTCCGACTGCTCCTGAAGCAGTGCTATTCGAAAGCGGGCTCTGCGGGACCCCTCTTAGCATAATGAGGGTGCACATCAGGCTCGTGTAGAGACTGATTCCCAGGCACTGCTGGGACTGTATGGAGAGAAACAACATGAAATAACAGCTCAGCCCTTCCCCTCTTCCTGCCTTCCTTCCTCCTTCCTCTCATCTCTTCTCTTCCTCTGCTCTGCTGCATAATGGGCTGACCAGCTTTCTCTCTCTTCTGTGCTGCTCTCACTTTTACACCGACATGAGACAGATTTTATGATCACAGGTTTTCCTATTTTTTTTTTTTTGTACTTTTACTTCACGGAGACCAATTAAAAGTCCTAATCCAAATGACTAATGCCTGATGCCAGTTTGCCCCCTCGCCGCCATCCGTTCAGTGATTTTCGCCCCTTCTGCCGCTGAACCTATTGAAACACCATAAAAGTGTGAGGGTTCAGTCGCATTAATTCAAGCCGCCTCAGGGGGAACTGAAGTGGGAACAGTGGCTGATAGTGGAGTGATAGTGCAGTCAGCAGATTTAACTCCAACCGCAGTATCTATTTCTCTAGACAGAGGGGGAAAGAGAGGAGATTAGCATAGATGAGAATGGGGGAAGAGGAGAGATTGAGAAAGATATCTGAATGTACACCGCATTGTCCTCCCCACGGCACATTATGAACAAATTTTGTCTATTTTTGGTTGTGTTTAGTCGCCGAGTCTACGCAAACGAGGTTATTTGGAGCACCCACGCGGATAAAACGTGCACAACGTGACAATAGAAAGATCAGCGAGGAAAATACCTGCTGCTGTCTGGCTTTTTCTTTTTTTTTCCATCGTGGCTATGATTTCTGCTTTCCTTGAGGTGCACTGAAATAGTGCACGCCGCAGACTGATTTGCAATTTAAATGCTCTCACGTTTTGAACCCAATTTGTTTTTTTTGTTTGTTTTGTTTTTATTCGCTCAAGAGATTCAGAAATACTTTAGTGTCCATCTCAAAACTGTGAAACTGTTTCTGTCTCTCAAACAATTTGCCGATTGTCGTCTTGTCAATGTTGAACTATAGCATGTTCCATCAATATCAACTTCATATTTTTGTTCTCTTTTAGTTTAGTTTTGTTACAGCTGTCATTTTAGATGCAAATTCCATCAAAACTAATTAGCAAAGATTGAAGCAGCTCTTGCTTGACTGTTCCTCAGGAAAAGAAGAAGAAGAAGAAGAAGAATCTCCTGCAGCTAAAGGTCTGATTATCTTTAACATGATGTCAAATACCACAATTTTAAAAGTTACATAATGTTGCTTTAAACAAATTGGAACCATTGTTCAGATAAAAAAAAAAAAACACAAAGTGTATAGCTGTAAAGACTCAACATCTCTTTGTCAAAGCACCAACGTTCAAACGAAAGTGAGCTAAAGTTTTATCTTTGCTTTGCATTTTCTAAAACTGAAACACACCTGCCGTGCAGTGCACTGACATGTAGAAGGCAGTCTGCCAAAAAAAGTGATATGGATATAGAAAAACACAAAAACAAAAAGGAAATCTCTGTGACTGCGGGATTTGCATAAAAGTATTAATATTAAGCTGTCTGTACCTGTGAAGGAAGCTAAAGATCGGCTCATTTGAAGTTCAGCTCTTTCTTTCAATTGTTCTAATCATTCTAGTTTGACATCTACTCTCCAGGTCTGATTCCAGTCTTGGGGGAAATTTCAGCCTTTGATACTTGACAGGGATTTAAACCAGGCCTATGTGTACCAATGTCTTCTTATTTTATTCAAATGTTAGAGTCGTGAACCTTGATTACAGCTCCACTGAAATCGCACCAGTGCACAGACGGCAGGGGGACTTTTCAGAAGAATCTGGACCTGTTCCTCCCACTGAAGATAATGAGAAACCACTCGAAGTTTGCTCTCGCTCGAAACCTCCACTCCATCTGAGTCACCGTGGTGTTTACTGCCGAAAGGTTTTTTTCCTTCTCACCCCTCCTCAGAGCTCGATTAGTATTCATCTAACTTTATCTGCTGTGAACTGCTTTGTTTATTCCATTTAGGCGGGCAGACTCTGAAGAATTCCTGCGGTAGTAAACAGTGCTGCGTTTTTCTAATCTGACGAAGAGATCATATTAAACTTCATTAGCTGAATGGGGGAGTTTCCCTTATCTGTTAACCCCTCTCTCCCTCCTCCTCTCCTCCCAGGGTAATTGAAAAAGCAGATGTTATAAGGTAATTGCCTCATCATTCAGGCTGCTCAGCCCCTCTACATGTAAATGTCACGTTTTGGACTTTCACACTCTGCCTTTTTAATTCAGATGCTCACGGCTCCTTCAGATACAGTGAAAGCGTGTGCATTCTGAATAGCTCGAAACAGAATCTACTTGACATGAGAAGCATGCAGCTATAAGAAGAGGTTTGAATTCTTTGATTCTGAACGTATTATTGCCTCGGGTTAAGACGTGAATATAGAGAATATAGAGCCTGATGATAGGCGACTTTAGTTTTTATTCAAATGGGAATTTATACCAACGACAGTTTTATACTTCCTGTAAATCTTTCAAGAGTCCTTCGTTTATCGTTTTTTTCCCCAGAGATTTAGTCAATGTGAAGCATCGCTTCAGAACACCGTTTTACATTTTTGGACATCAGAGTTGCTTTTCAACTCGAGGAGAGTAAATGAATTCACAGAATATCTAATGTTGTTTCTTTTCATCTCTCAAGATCTTAATCTGAGAAAAACATTTGAATGATCACAGCCGAGCGGCAAAATGAAAAACCTTGAAAGTCCAAGCGCTAACTTATTTCTGAGTATAGGACCGAGCTGGCGGTGCTGTTATTGTCAATAAATCTAATTAAAAGACCCAAACCAACAATATGGTAGTTCTGACTTCTCTACCCCGTGAGCCGTTTTATTCCAACTGATGATGTATGTCTTTTATAGACGACAATAGTAAAAAAGGAATTATTCGGATATTTTGTCCAACGCTCCTTTTTCTTCCCCTATTTTACCTTTTGTGTTTCCTGTTCTCCCTTCGGTATGACACCCACTCCTCACCTCACCTGGGTTAGGCTCCACAACAGCCAGCTCACCCGCTCCTCGTCACTCCATCAGCATGCAGTGTTCACACCCCGGTTCTCTAACACACTCGATGTCAGCTCATTCAGTCTACTTGTGCGGTGCTGACGGCACATGTCCATGGGATCCATTGTCCCATTCATTGTGCATATAGGAAGCGATGCAATGCATTCTGGCAGCGGAGCGACGGGTTTTAAGACATGGGGCATTGCATCAGGCTTCTGGCACAACTCACCACCTCTGGAAAACTATCAAAACTAACCGTTAAATTAAGAGGAAGGCAGATTCTGCAACTACATGTCTTATCTAGACTCTAGCCCAAAAATGTCCACACAAGCTGCCATGTTGGTCCAGTTTGGAATCAGCGCACAGCACACGAGGGGCGATCGTGCAGCCAGTGAGTGTTTGAGAGGTTGCCTGTTTTGGTCAGGCATGCAAAGCTTGGACGCATCATGCGTGCCCTCACGTCGAGTTAAGCTCCTGTTGGCATGTAACTTAAGGCCTCCTTTTCGCTTAAGTTCTTTGATTCCTTTTTTCACTTTCTACTTACTGAATACCTCCTTGCTCCTCCTGCCTACCTGCCTGCTGCTCCCCTGGCCTCGCTTCACCTGCCGTGGGCTCCTTCTTACCCTCATCACCTTCCCGCCTCTCATTCGTTGCTAATCCTTGACTCGGCTTTCATTTCACCTCACGATAAATCCTGCTGAGCTGGCTCAACCTGACTCTCTGGTTAAAACTGAAGGTTTTTAGTAAAGTTTACTCAAAGGGAAGAAATAAGAGTTTTTTGCTGGGGATTATTTCCAGCTGCTAACGTTGGTGTGTAATGAAGGAACACATCAGCCAGTGCGGCTCACTGATGTGTTTTTAATAGTTATGGGCAACAATGGAGCTCTCTGGTACAGAGGATAAGACATCCAGCTACACAGAGAGACTTGTCAGGAGGATCAATTAATTAATTGCGGGTTTAGTTATTTCAAGGGATGTGGTAACAAAATGAAAAACACTGAATATCACCAGATGTAGCCTTTTAAAGGGACAGTTCACCCCAAAATTAAAAACACATATTTTTCCTTTTACCTGTGGTGCTGTAAATCCAAATAGATTGTTTTGGAAAGAGTTGCTGAGTTTTGTAGATAACAGATGTCTGCCCTCTCTCATATTCAATGGAACCAGGACGGACCTTGTTGTGAACAGTTTCATGTGGAAACTATTTCCTTACTACGGAACTACACCTGCCGACTTAATAGCTACGGAGGAGGAATTCTGCATCTACTCATGGACGAGAGGCTCGCGCTCGTGACGGCTCAGGATGCAAACATTAATTGCATCCTCCTCGGCTGAGCTTTAACTTTAGCAAGCTAGTTAGTTTAGTTCATGAGTAGATGGTCATTTCCTTGTGTGCAGTGATACCGAAAGAAAACAGTTCCTACAGGAAACTGCTCACAACAAGGTCTGTGGATTATCTTGAGTAACCTTGTCGTGATTTCTGGAATGAGACATTGCTGTTGGATTTTTAATTTATGTTTTTCTTTTTTTTTTTGTGCCATTTATAGCACCACAAGTCAAGTGCCATCTAATTCCATTACATTTGAGAGAGGGCGGACATCTCTACAGTCGCTATCTCCAAAACTCACACCTGTTCTCTTTATTTGAACAGTCAGATTCTTCTGTTCTCTTCTAAAAGTCAATAGATTTCCATACATTTCTTGTAAGAAATGATAAAAAAAAAAAACACAAAATGGTTCCAAATGTCATCATTTAATGATCCAGACCCTGTGATCGTCGCTGGTACTTCAGTGGTGCCACCTTACTGCCACTTTGACGGTGTTAATGCCTGTCACCACTCTCTCCTCTCAAGACGGATTGTACAAAGTATTTAATTTGACAAGGTTTTAAGAAGGGTTGATTCCCAACAGCTTGACAACCAAATCACTTGTGACAATCTTGAAATGAAGATGAATGACATTACGGCAGTGTGTCTGCAGGGAAGTGCTGGTGTATAATTTTTCTCCTCCTACACAGACGGTATCTAATCTGTACCCATGCATAGCCTTGGTTTCCAGAAATAGATTTATCCGATTTCAAAAGAGGGGTGTTCATATTTCATCAATTGAAAACTAACTGAAGAGGGACCGTGAAGAAACAGGGAGGAGACGCGGAGAGACGGCGAGAACAGGCCTCAGCGAAAGGAGGAAAAATCAGAGTTCTCTCCTGCAGTGAAGGAATTGAGGCAGATATCTGTGACACCAGCTGAGTCCCAGCGGAAACACTTCAGCCTGCTGCAGGAGGTTTTTTGCTGCAGTCCTGTCTCCCAGTGGAGTAATCACGCTGTTTACACTGTACCGATGTGACAGACAGCTTCATGTATAAGCCCAGCAAGGGGAAAACAAGGAAAAAGATACCGTGGTTATTTCCCCCCTGACTGACTCTGGGAAGTCTTAAGGAGATGCGTTTGTAGTAAAGGTGGGGGGGGGGCGGACGCTGCAGCCATTCTGGGTGGGTGTTAATTCTTCCAACAACAATATTGGACTGTTTAATGGCGCTGCTAATAGTAGAAACCTGGCTTCTTGCTAAGCAGAGAATTACTGATGGGCGCAGACGGTGGGGCACATGTCCTCCACGCAGACTCCTCTTCAACCCTGTGCAGTGAGATAATGCATGTTGTTTTTCAGCATAATTCACTGGGATCAGACTCATTTCAATAATGAATGCAATTACAGGTCCCCCTTTATGACTAACATCCTGATCGACCCATTACTGGAGATCCACGCTGTTCGGATATACTTCCAGTAAGCTCTTTGTGTTCTGGTGGAATAAGATCTTAAAGAAACACATGGGTTAGTGAAGCTGGTTGAGTGCTGAGGACCACTGTTAACCAATGTGAACTAAGCATTCATGAACATAATCAAAGTTGGCCTCAAAAAAGGCCTCTCTTGTCTGTCTTCACTTACGATGCTGATACACCACACATCTGGTCTATAAACAATTCATGACATTTGCTGCTCAAATAAACTAGCAGGTAAGGTATTAAACCTCTCTGTTGGTGACATTTTTACAGCTCCTAACTTAGAGGCTTGAAGGAGACGCATTATGCTATCTTAGTGCTCAAAAAACGCATCAGCTTTCTCAAACAGTCCAGTGCTGCAGCTCTGAATCCCCCTCTGTCTGAAACACTCTGTTTTAGCTCCTGTCTCTTTAAGGGCCCCCTGCCTGAATACCTTGTCTGCTCTGATTGGTCAGCTCACACATGCCTGTCCCAGCACCGCTAGCAATAACAGAGCAGCTGTGCTAAATCAGTTCTTACATGCCAACTAGCTGCTCGGCAAACATTATGCAAATGTGATGATTATACATTTTGTGATTGGTGAGTCATTGAAGTAATGGTTCACCATTTTGGGAAATGTTACAGTGTAAGACATCTAAGTCTTCGGAAGAATCTTGAACAAGTGTTGAAGAATACCTTCATGTCAACATCCAAGTCATAATTGCAAGTGAGAAACTTTTGTGCCATCAAATCTCAAATGCGTCAATGTGTGACTTGGCATTTAAACAGGAGTATCTAAGAAATCAAGCAAATAGGGATGCCTCCCTAAAGACTGATTATGTCGTCATTAACCCCAAACATAATGGATATAGTATCCACAAACATTAAAATTGTGAATTAAGACAATCAAAGAAGCATCAGTAAATATCAGTGTTTAATGGAACCCCTTCTTGTTTCATATAGGTTTTACTTTTAATTACATAAATATAAAAGTACAATCATTGGTATAAATGTGCAACTTGCAAACAGAATGAATTTGCATACATTAACTGGATGTTACACCACGATGCAAGCAACATGAGACACACACCAAGGTGTAGGATTATGTCGATGTCGATAGAGCCGAAGGTCAACATAACTGTGGATCACAGACGCCTCCAGTTGCTTTGAAATTAGAGCTCCGAAAGCAGTTTTGTGGCTCAGCATCATCCGTCTTCTCACTAAAGAAACAACAGGCGCACGTGCTGGCAGATTTGGAAATCAAGCTCCGGATCAAGGCCAACAGTGTGACTCTTGTTAAAGATCAGAAGCAGCCAAGCGGGGCAGTGATACATCATTCTGTTACCGAGCCACTCAGCTGTTTACTGGCCCGCGTTTGCAATGTGCCCCGGCAAAATTAATGTAAATAAAACTTTGTTCCTGAAATGAGCGGCTTCAACAGTCTCACAAAAGGAGTTCACGCACTCTTCCTCAGAGGAAGCTGGAATGAGTACGGTGTTATGCATCATACTGTGATGAAATAATAGCTTTGCTGAATAAATGATCATGCCATTAGCACCATCAAACGCCTTCAAGATGAGCATTAACAACATCTCCAGCCTCTGCTTACTTCAAACAAATTGTTTTATTATGGGGCTTGTAATAGCTGCGGAGCGTGACATTTTGATGGCTATAATTTACAGTCAAATTACTGTTGACTACAGAGCTGATTTTCCTTTGTGAATACAGTAAAGACTGTGTTGACTGGAATAAGAACTAGCAGTGTTTAACAATTTCCCATTCAATTCATGCTGACAACTTCACTGCAAATCATGCAGCGCCGTGATCCAAGTCTGCTATGTTCACCCGTGTTATGAACTAAGAGTGTGGGCTTGGAAAACTTTGCATCACTTCAATCTAATTTCCTGTTTGACGAGAACATGAGAGGAATTAGTTACACTTAAAAGGAACCTTTCAGCGGTATCACATCTAAGCGTAATTTCTGCTGAAAACAAATACAAACATACAGTAAATCCTATAGGACCAGCTGTCTCCTCTTACAGAAGATACAGAGGACAGTGGGGGAGTTAAAACCATTGCAATCAATGGAGATCAATTTTCGCAAAATGCAAAAGGATTGTATAGTACAACGACACACGGGTTCTACACACTATGATCTTTTCAATAAGGGAACCTTTTTGTAATATGCAAGGACTAAAGTAAGGCAATTGATTTCAAGCCACGCATGCATTTTAGGTGATCAAACATTACTCTAAATACTATATTCAGTGTCTTAACAGCTCGACGTGTTTCAGGCCTAAGGAAAATATTTTAATATTAAGTCCAATATCTTCTGAGGGACTTATGTTTCGGGAAGCATTTAAGATAACATATCACAGTCCTTTAATTCTCATTTTTCAATCCTTTACACACTGGTTTGGGC
>OMLP01001886.1:19979-39851 GCA_900302685.1 Spondyliosoma cantharus
GGAAAGGGAGGCATGAGAGGAGAGGAGAGGAGAGGAGAGGAGAGGAGAGGACAGGAGAGGAGAGGAGAGGAGAGGAGAGGATGTTTATAGATTCTGCTGCATGTTGAAGAAGCGCTTCACAATCTGGAGGAGTGTCACAGGTGCAGCTCTGACGTTAACATTAACTGATGAGTGTCTCGGTATCTGAGCACAATATTGCTTACTCTATGTATGAGATCAAAATCATTTGAGAGATTCTCGCAGCACCACAAGTGCGAGCAGGCTTTCACAAGAGGAGGTGTAAGAATAATTAAGAAAAAGACAATTTGGCTCAATAATTGAGGGAAAGAAAAAAGATGTATATTTTATGGCAGTGGTTGCAAATTTGTTTGGCTTCTGACGGCTTCCAATGAAGAAATGCCTACTTTCAAACACTCATTACAAGTTTATGGCCACAATGTGGACATTTGCTGTGGGCATTTCAACCATTGAGGGACTTTACCAACTTTTCAAATTATTTTTATGTGACTGAATAGAGAATTACTTTCATTGATCCCCAAGGGGGTACTTCAAAAGGTTGAATTGTCCAGTATTCGATCTAAGAAATTATAAATAGTCTTCAGCCATCCTAGTGGCTCTGTGAGGCTTAAAGCATTCACAATGCAGGCATGCTGATGTAGCAGGTGAAACGTTTACCATAATCATGTTTGAATGCTAATATATGCGGTTAACACACAGCGCTGTTATTAGTTTTGCAGATGTTTCGGTCATAAAAAATTTAAATTTGACCTGAAGATGGCACTCAATGAAAAGTCGGAAGCTTGTTTCATTCCTCCTGAGGTGAACGTGGATGTCTGTGGCAAATTTCATCACAATCCATCAAGTACTTGATGAGGCACAAGAAATTGAAACCTCATGGTGGCACTCAGTGAGTAAGATTCTTCCTCGAGGGTACCATTAAAGGGAGTCATCACACGGAGTACAACTCAGCGTGTGAAAACAATCATCTTTTCTGTGGCAGGAGCTTTGCAAAGTAATCCTGATACTGTCACCCAGGTTGTCTCTGCTTGGCCTTGAGACATCAAATCTTTAAGAGAAGCCTGTAATACAACCTTCGTATAGGGTTTGAACCAAGTGGTCATTTTGGAAGCGATGGGTGGTACAAGAAAAGATATTATTGAGTGCATTATGGGAAATGTAATATCCAGCATCTTCACAGCTAGACTCAAACTGAGGAGAAAAACATATGTCTCAGCTTCTGCCCCTTTAACCTGCTGAATTTTGTCTTGAATCTGTCTCTTTTGAGTCCCACAACTTTATGGAAAGAAATACCAAATCACTGGAGCACTCTCACCCAAAACTCGAAATACAGTCATTATCTACTCACCCCTGTGGCAATGGAAAGTCGGGTGGAGTTTTATAGTTCACAAAAACATTTCTGGAGCTTCACAGCAAAACAGCATTCTTCTAAACTACTGAAGTAGATATGGACTTGTTTTGAAACGTAAAAAAGAACTGAAAAGGAACATAAAATGGTTCCATACAGCTATACCAGTGTAATCTAATTTGTATAAAGGGACTGTACTGTCAAGTAAAAAAAAAAAAAAAAAGCATTGTAGCATAATTATTTTATCAGTACAAAGCACGAGTCAATGATATTCTCAAACATCTAACATGTCAAAAGCACTGTACTGTGTGAGTTGTGGAAGCCTGATATACGTCTGCAGGAGACCTGTTACACAAACCTCTGAGTGTTATTTTTTCATCTGCACATTCTCTCTTCTCTCTTTTACGTGTACCTTTTATGGTTATTTGTATAGAAACAGACAAGCACTCACTTCTCTCCCAGGGGCCAATGAGAGCGCACACGTGTACACGCACTTAAATGCGCGTGCACGCATGCACGCACACACACACACACACACACACACACACACACACACACACACACACACAGTGTCATGCCCCTTATTCTCTGAACGGCAGATGGTATATTTGTCAACAAATAAAATCGTGCTGAAAGATCAACCAGTTCACTTCCAGACCAAGGTTAATTGATTTTCCCATCATGGCTGTCCTCTGTTTCAGTCTTCTCGGAGCATTAAGGCAGCACTCCCCCCCACTTTTTTTCATCCAACCCTTGTATAACCATCCCTGTCAGGTAATAAATGACATCAATATCTAGACAATACCCACTTTATGATATCCAAAATGGCTTTTTTGACCTTATCTCTCGCACTGAAAACCACTCTCCTGTGACTTGCTGTTGACACGTCGGGTCATTTAGATCAACGCTGATTGATACAGCTTATAGAGACAAGGGGGGAATGTAACAAACCTCATGGCCTTGCACACACACAGATAGACTTGTGTCTGGGTTAATATATAAAACCAGACATTGAATTATCTGGCTGTGTCACAGATAGTTACAAAGTTCAGGAGCAGACGGTGAAGCACCGTTGGGCGACAGGAAGGTGAGCGGCAGTGATTACCCAAATTAAGTCCTTCAGTGAAATCCTATTCCAGTGTTTCATAGATAATTAATTAGCAGCCCAAGTCTTTTTAACCCAACTGAATAATAGGGAAAACAGATTACATCTTCTCAGTGCGCTCAGAGACAGTCTCCTGCACCGTCTCTCATTACTGAGTAAATTGCCTAAGAGAGGAAAAGGCACCAGGCATCGATTCAGTGTAGCATTACAGAGCCATTACTCCAGACTACTGTGTCAAGATGCATTAGGGACAACAATACAATACAGGGACACGGGGCAGGCATGCTGAGACGAGTAGACGCAAACCCTGTGTGACTTCACCCCACCGAAACTTTGTCGTTTAGACTTTTAAAACTCCTAATTGCGATAGAAAATCGCGCCCGTCCAGACCAAACATCCTGCCGCTGACCTCGGAGGACACTTTGCACTCTGTCCGAGCTATTTTGACTCATTTAATTGGGCAGAATTTGATAAGGCAGGAAATAATATGTGTGCTAATCCAATTAAATCCGAACCCTGGGAGAATATTTATTCATTAACATTAAATAAAGCAACTCCACGTAGAAAATTATGTTATGCTCTAACGGCTAATGATGCCTGCACATAATTACACACTGGAGATTCAACCAGAAGGAAGGTGATGGAAACGGTGCCATTAGTATCCATTAATTACCGTTTGATAGTTTTAAGGGAAGAAGAAGCTCTAATGGTTATCAGACTGCGGGGAGACAGATTGTTGCTGGAATGTTGTGATTTCAGATGTTCAGAACAGATTTTGTCGTCTGCGGTCGAGTTTGAATGTGATACAAATAAGCAGCGCTCATTACAGCCTGATGGTGAACTACAATGGCTCATTAGGTTGTGTGCTAAAATTGGGATCTAAACAAATAGAGCACATTACTACAAGTGTTGCAAATAGAAGTATTGATGGACTTCATGAGTGCTCTGTATTCAATTTGCTACACTTAGAGGGCACTGAACAGTAATCAATCACCAGATATTGAAACCAAAGAGCCACTCCGAGTGAGGGAGATCTGTACAGAACCTGCAACACGAGTCTGCAGCACAAAGGAGCTAAAGGCAGCTATGAAGTCAAAATCTATAAAGTGTGCTTTCCAAACTCTCCTCAGCCAGAGGGGGAATGTTCCCCGGTAAAATATATGTTGAACGTGCACCAAAACAGTGAGGCAGAAGAAATGATTTCCCAATAAGCACATAAACATCACAATCACGATCGCGATCACAATGACAGATCGGAAGCCGTTTCCATAAGGCTGGCAGTGTTCTTTGTTTTTGTTATTTTCAACAAAACCCCATGAAAAGACCAAAACCAATAATGTGCGAGTCTGTCTCTCAATCCTTTCCAACTTCCCTCTCCTGTTTGTGGCACTCAGCCCCAAGCCCGTAAGTTCTCACTGAAGATTGCCTCAAATCTTTAAAGCCGCTATAATCAAGGTTTTGATAATAACAATGGATCAAAGGAGAACGAGTAATGGAGCAGCGGTAGCCTGTACTGATGAAAAGATAATTAGGACCCAATTCTGCAGTTCCTCTCAGCTTTCAGCTGTTCGGTCGAAGCAGGCAGCTAATTTCTGCTAAAAGCCTGCTGTACATCATCAGTCTGGCTGCAAATAGCAGACAGACAAAGTTAGGAACCTAGCAGGTGAATGTAGTCGGCTGAAAATAAGTTGTTCCTGAGCAGCCTAGATGCCAGATAATGAGATAATGTCGGCATTGTACATTTCTGCAAACCGCGGATCCGTTAAAAGAAACATTATGCTTATTTTCCAGTTCATAACTCTATTTTGGGTTACTATTAGAATAGGTTTACATGCTCTACTGCTCAAAACACATTAGTTTTCTCACACTGTCCAGTGCTGCAGCGCTGTATCCCCTTCTGGCTGAAACACTCTGTTTTAGCTCCTGCCTCTTTAAGGCCCCCCCCTCCTGAAAACCCAGTCTGCTCTGATTGGTCAGCTCACACAGGCCTGAGCCAGCACTGCTCATCGTGTCTCCGGTCAGCTCTGTCCTGTTTTCAGTTTCCAGATAGCTTCAAGTGTGATTTCACAAAGTCATGGAATTAAAAGCGGGGACCACTAACAAGGCGTTTCAGGCAACTTCAGGTGTTTTCTTTTTTTTTTTAACTTTCAAGACCTTTTACATGCACTAGAGCCTATACAGCACACTGAAGGAAAGGGAAAACATTGAAAGAGTAGAATAGGTGTCCTTTAAATTTGTGTGTACAAATTAGAGCCCAACTGATTTATCGACGGGGCGATATTATCAGCCGATGTTGGGCATTTTCCAAACTATCGGTATCGGCATTTATAATGGCCGATAAATGAATATTTGAAAAATTAAATAAAAATGGACGAAACACCCTCCAACCATGTTATGAGTGTTGGCGTTCACCAGAGGGCTCTACAACAGGCAGAGTCTATGCCACCTGATTGACGTACAGAACGACCCATCCAAGATCTTCTTGTCGGGTCACGGGTCACCATGCATGCGCAGATGCGCTAGCTACTGCAAAACACAAGCGAGCTAAGTATCCTGGTTAGCGGCTTCAATTGATATCAACAAAAGAGGCGATACAAAGAAAGGTGCACTTGTCTGATCTGTCAAACTACCATCACTATTCCGAAGAAGGGGAATGTTGAGAGGCACTTTCAAACTGTTCATAAAAAGTACGACATTGACTTCCCTCCGAAAAGCGAGCTGAGGCCGACACCGCCGACGCTGGTGTGAATGTCGCCACTTCTCAATCCGTAGCGTTTCTGTTGGAAAACGAAAGCCAAGTTGTCCCGACAAACTCTGGGGCTGTGCTACTAACTTAGACTAAAGGCTGCACACCTGAACAACTGGCTCTGTGGACGAACCTTTCTCCGCTGATCAGCTGTTTGCCTAGCAACGCTAACAGCTGTTAGCCTAGCAACGCTAACTTTCAAACCGACATAATGTACTCAGTACTCTGTGGGCTGTTGTGCCATTGGTCCTCCCTCCACCACAACCTCGGGGTTATTCACTGCCTGGCTCCTTTGTCGCTCTCCTCTGCTGCTGTGGTCTCTCCCGTCTTGCGGCGATGTTGGATGGTCCTCCTGACGCAAGTCTGTTGATACGGACGGTGCTATTCCCTCTTTTGTTTGTTCCACTTTGTTAAGTGCTAAGATGATAAAAGAGGCCTTCGTTGAGGCAGCTGACTCCTTGTTTCAGGATTTTAAAAACAAACTACAAATATTATCATCAATCAAAGCTCTTCAGCTATCAAGAAGTACAGTTACACAGCGCTGTGAGGTAATAGCCGAGGATTTGACACAGCAGCTTTGGAGAGACATTGCAGATTTTCTTTTTAGAATATATATATCGGCCGATATATCGGAATATCAGATTTTTAAATCACCAAATATTTGTATCGGTATCGGCCTTAAAAAGCCTTTATCGGTTGGGCTCTTGTACAAATACACATAATAACATATTCATATTACATGTGTATGGGCTGACTTTCATGGTGGAGCAAGGTGAGACGGCTGAAATGTGAGAGACCACTATTGGATATTTCAATCGAGACGTGGTGACATTTAGCAGCCATCTTTGTGGCAACAAAACCGGATATTTTTAACCAGACATTGGGAAAACCTCGAGCCATCTTTGTGTCAACAAAAGCAGGTATTAAAAGCCAAACGTGATGTTTTCCTAACCCCAACAAAGGTTTTTTTTTGGTTACGGGTCAAACATATTATTTCCTCAGGTTTCCCGTGATAACTAGTTAAATTTCATTTGTTTTCTCGAGATCCCAAGTTATTTATGTCATACTGGATAAACAATGTTGTTTTACGTAGATAGTGAGATCATTTATCTGTTTACAAACAGTGTCCAACCTCACGTTGGCCTAGGGAAAAGAAACTACTCACATTGGAGGCCATTGGTATGGTGTAGGCTCATAAAATATGAATACAAATTGGTAAATATACTGTTGATCTTAATGAGGGTGCAACAGTGTGGCTCATTTTTTGTACAACATAGATCTTAAAGCACACAGGCTTTAGCCACACAGACTACTTGGTAGTAGCATCAATTTGTAGTTTTTGTTTTTTAAATGGGATTTGTTGACATGGGATTTGTATCCTTAAAATCATTATTTACATTCTCTATTTATTTGTGTACTTCAGTGTTCAGAGAGATCACCTCAGAGCTTTGGCAGTCAGTATTTGGTTAATTTGACTCCTTTTACAATAAAAGTATCTTGAAAAAGAGTTATTGATTAATTTGCCTGGAAAATAGACTCACAAGGCCAACCATCATAAAGCCGAGCGCATTTCAGTCTTCGAGAACTCTGTTTTTAGTGTGAGTTCAGCTGACAATCGAGGGAGTTTAAGGCAGAACTAATCGACAGCAGATAAAGAAGCAGGAGAAATATACAGTAGACCCACCTCAAGTGTGCCAAGGCTCCTAATGGACACCCTCATGAGAATAAAGGGTTACTAAAAGCACTCAGTCATGTCTCCGTGTTTGAATGAAGGACATGTGCCATACATTCACTTGTCTCTCTGAGCAGCAGATTGAATCAGAAGGTCACTGCTCGTCATAAAGGACGACATCCCCCCACACGACTCCCAGAAGGCCTGAAAATTGACCCAAAGGTTCATTATGTGGCTGCTTTGAAAACCAAAAATCAAATCTCTGCCTCCCAATGTCCCCAATTAAAGAGCTTAAAAACAAGCTCCCAGTCAAGCCAACTGTGTCCCACTGGTGGGAATACTCTTAAATTGGCCTGAATGGAACGGCAGCAGAAAACGCCACGTCCCTCTGATGACTGTGTTTCTGTGACGAACAGGAAATAATTAGTCATGGGGTGGCGTGGCGGGGGTCTGCAGAGAGAACAGAGGGCTGAGGAAGCAGCAACATGGCCAGACCTGAGACATCATCACCTCGCCATCTGCTGAGGAGCTGCCAGGATTACTGACAGACTGGATAATAATAGGAGCATTCACACTTTGCTGAGAACAAGATGATATAGATCGCTTACGTGATAAATGTAGTTTGAGTTGTAGCCATATTGTTTTATCAATGCGCTGCATCAATGCGCTGCATGCATCAAGGAAACAAAGGTCATAGTAATATTAATAAAGCAAAGCAAAACAGAGTGGTATTCAATTCTGCACCCAGCTCACCCACACACACTATAGGCGATACATTAACAGTATCTGTTCTGCATGTCAAAGCATTTCGAATGAGTGTTTTGTGCCACACATGGCTGTGCAATAATTAGTAGTAATGGACAGAGGGAGCGCCTTGGTAGCCGAATGATTACTGTGCATGCAACGCGACTGCAACGTCGCCCGTTCAGTTCCAGCTGGAGACATTTGTTGCATATCACACCCCCCCTTTCTCCACACACATTTCCAGTTTGCCTCTTAGCTATCACCTATTATGTCCAATAAAGGGCAAAATGCCTCCAATAAGCCTCATAAAAAAGAAATATTGGACTGTTGGAGTGTCTTGGCAACCTAATTGTTATTGCTCATATAATATGACTGCAATTGTTTTTGTATTTACTGAAATAATCTTTAAAGGAGACCTTATCTGTTTCCTTCAGTGTGTTAAAAAGGGTTCTTGTGCATGTAAAAGATCTCGAAAGTTAAAAAATGTCCACACTAACAGAAGCTCCTCTCACCCACAGAAAACACTGCTCCTGAAACGCCTCGTCAGTAGTCCCGCTTTAACTCTGTGACTTTGTAACATCACCCCTACGTCACCATGTTGTATTTGCATCATTTACGTTTAGAAGCTATATTGGCACATAAGAATTGATTTAGGTCAGGCGTGTGTGAGCTGACCAATCAGAGCAGACTGGGTATTTGGGATGCTATTGGGAGGTATTTGAGATAGGAGCTCAAACAGAGCGTTTCAGAGAGAGACGGGGGAATACAGAGCTGCAGCACTGGACAGTATGAGATGTGTTTTTTGAGCACTAAAGCAGGTAAAACTATCCTAGTAGTTAAAATTGGGTTAGGGTTAGTTGTGAACCTGAAAATGAGCATAATATGTGTAATCATGGAATGTGGTGACCATGATCAAAGCAGGTATAGATTACAGGAGTAACAGCTCAGAGGTGTTAACATTGTTAGAAGTATCGAGGTGACATCTGAAGAGCAACACAAACTTTTTCAATAAAACACAAGCTAAAATTCCTCCCTCTGCCATTTTTGTGATTTGTCTGGCTCTCCAAAACTGAATCGAGCCTGGTGTTTTAAAATTGTATCTCAATACCTAATTCACTGGCGAAGAGCGCTGGGAGGATTGATCACTGCACTGCTGTCTGTATTGATTTAATGTAAAAAAAAACCTGCTGCATATTCTTTGGCTCCGTGCCAACAGTGACTGTTTTTTTTCCTCTCCATTTTCTCCATCTTCTGTTTTTCATCGCTGCTGATTTTTTTAAAAGGGCTCCGACATGAATGGAGTCCACTCTTCTGCAGTTTTACAGGGTGCTCAGTCAGGGCTTAAATGAGCAAAATCTAAATTAAGATTCATGTAGCCTCATCTGCAAAAGCTAACACAGATTTTGTCCTTTCATGAGACCGAGGAGTCATTCTCTCATCAGATTAATAGCTTCTCCCTGAGTGATCCAAGGGCCACGTCCTTGTGTTTTCCTATTATCTTGGACTGTGCGCACAGTCAATGTTTGAATAAAAGCTGAGCTCCATAAAGCCCTCTTGTATTATTCCCTTAAGTAAACACACCTGTCCAGGTGGAGCTTTTGAAACACTATCTCTCCCTCAGATCAGTGTGATAAGGCTCCACGCTCAGTGTAAAAGATAGTAAAAAATGCTCATCCAGCATCACGGTACTGAATGTTTTTCATAGCTGCCTCAGATTTAGAAAGCGGCTGAAGGAAACCAATGCTTCAGGTTCAGTAGACATTCGATTTAATGGTTATTCATTACTGTTAATGCGAAAAGCATGAGTGCCTGAAATTTCAGACACTGCAAAAGCCTGATTCCTGTCAGGGACTGCGAAGTTACAGACAGCCGCAATAATGATCCCAGATCATACATGGATCACGCCGCCTCAGAGAAATGAGGAGGCGATGCTCTGATGCTCTCAATTAAATGATGTTTTACTTTCTACTAACTGAATGTGCCGACTACGAGGAGTCTGAGACTGAGATTCGGGCCAGAGGCTGCCAGCTTGGAGGTAGCTGAGTAATTTATGAATGCTGGCAAATTATAGTATGCATTTCAGCACATTCAGCTACGTGTGAGCCTGGTGTTTTCTAGGGATCATCAGTCTTTCATTATGAATATCTAAATGTATGTCAAATGACTGCAAGAGAAGCAGGGCTGCTGATCCAATGACGGAAAAGAAAGTACAACTATTCGTTCAGGCTCCGGACAGGCCAGTGTGGATTCAGTGCAGCTGTTCAGATATTGGTATTCACATCTGTCCTGAGTGATCCGATCGCAACTGGACAGCTCTAAGTACAGGCGCGAACACAACCAAGACGCATTGAGGGCGAATTCGAGATCCAATCACTCAGACCACATTCAGGGACACATTGCTTAACAGTGTGTAGGCACATGTGTCCCGGGAAGAAGAAGAAGAAGAAGAAGAAGAACTTGGATGGATTACACACTGCCTGATTTTCATGTGAGCGTATGTTTTGGCTCTCTAACCTGCCAATTTTAGCAGCAGATGTTCGGAAACACACCATCAAACTCATAACCACAATACACCCAGACTCCCTTACCAAATCGCCTGGTTTATAGAGTTGTTGAGTGAGGAGAACTGTAACAAATTTTGCGAGGACGGCTATGACAAGTTCTAAATTATCCATGCCTTCTTGTAAATTCGGCACTAAATGCAAAACATGAGGTTGTTTCTTTCCTTGTAAAAAGTGTTTTTGTTGCCGCATCGCTGTACACAGTCTTCTGTGTCTTCAGTGCCTCCCAACATTTAGCAGTTTTTTTTATGAGGGAACACATATATTGACTGGTAGCATGTCACATTTTTACAAATACAGTAAAGAGCAACCAATTTAGGGAGCTGCTCTGATGCCCAGTGTCAAAGTCCCCAGACTCCCTTAGCTAAAACATGATCTTTTCCTGACCCTAAGCAAGTGTATTTTGTGCCTAAACCTAACCAGACCATAAGGACAGCATTGCGACATGAAGGGAGATGATGTCAAGTTGCAACAATGTGTGATTTGCTGAAATGTACAGCACCATTCTGGCGACTGGGTGACTGCGTTGTTTTTCCAACTTTAAACGGCTCTTGCGTTCGGTCATCTGTCTTGGATACAGGTGTGTAATATGCAGGCGGCCATGAAGCATGCAGCCCATGATCTCAAGATCCAGGGATGACAGAGTGCTCTGTCATTTCTTTCAGCTTGTGATCTAATCATGATCAACCATGTCAGGGATTCAAGGTCATGCTCAAAAGTCACGTGCGCCTCCTCTGTGTCTCACGAGTTACACTGTGTTTTCTCTGTTCGGAGAGTTTTTGCCTCAAGCTAAAAAAAAAAAAAAAGGTGTGAGGGGCTCTTGATTTATCTCGGATTTGAAATTGAATATTCTACAACTACTTTAACTAGAAATACTATTTCAGCACGTTGTTCACATGTTGGCAGATGAAAGCCACGATAGTGCTCCTGGCTGTCTCTGCTCAGCCCCTCCTTCACAGATGGACTGCTGCCAAATGAAGCTGTTCAACAACTTGCTGTTAGCTTATTAATATTGATAACTATTTATACACATAACCCTGAGATGCAGACGAGCTGGTGCAGGAGCGAAATTGCTATGCAGGCTCTCTGCAACATGGTGCACTTTGCCTCTGCAGGTGTGCGATTTCGCTGCATCGAAGGTTGCCAGCCACCCAAAAAGTTTCAAGGGAGGAACTTTTCTTTTCTTCTGCTTACGAGGGAGGTTTAAACCCGCATAGCTGCAAGTCAGCATTGACTTCAGCACCGCCGCAAATTGGGTTGTCAGAGAAACGGATGATGATCAAAATATTAACACCAGAGTGAAGTCTAAAATGGCTGTCAGAAATTAGCCCTGCTTGGAGGCAGGTCGGAGGACTGCGGAGTGCAAAGAGCACACAGAGTTGATCCTCTCTGTTCCGAGCCAGTTCAAAGAGCAGCATCAGTGAAATGCTAATCAGCCTGCGGAGGAGGAGGAGGAGGAGGAGGAGGAGGAGGACGACGACGACGACCGGCAAATCTGCTGTGTCCTCTAAAATGATCTTGGAATCACTTGACCATGATGATTCGAATCCGTGAGTTACTGTACATAGGCGAGTACACGCCTCGGCAAGACGGGGGGGATTTATGACCCCGCTGCGACAGAGTGCAGAGGTGTGTACAGCTATCCTGTGGAGCAGCAGTAGGATAAGGACGAGGATTTATTGAAGCCCTACACACACTCACACACACACATTAGCACTCTACACCAGCAAGCACCCAGTGAGAAGAAGGAACTGGGAGAGGAGCGGTGGGATACAATGGTTTACTTCTCTTTCGCTTGAGTTAGGCAACTGCTGAGTTGATTCGTGTCAGTTTATTTAAGTTCATTTTAATAAATGAATTATTTGTGCATTTTGTCAGCATTAAGTCATGTACTGCATGTTTCACTTGAAGCCGAGCTCCCGTCATGTGGCTCTGAGACGGCAACGGTGGTCACATGGTCGGCCGTTCCACCAGACTGATGTATCTCAACAACTATTGGTTGGATCGCTACGAAATGATGTGCAAACATTCATGGTCCCAAGATGATGTCTCTGAATGGCTGCCTGCTGTGGCTGGAAACAAGGCTGGTGAGAGAGGTGAACTTGAACGAAAATAGTCATTGTGGGCCATAAACCTCAACAGTGAGCTCAAAGACGAGTGACTCCGTTCCAGTGGAGGAGGGAAAGTGTAGTGAGTGCTAATACGTTAAAATTGTACATAAAATGTCCCCTTGTGACTGTTATATAATTATATATTCTATGATAAGACTGTTAATACTCATGTTTTCAAGTTAGAACAGGGTTTTATAGTTGGTTGGGGTGGAGCTCATTTTTTCTTTTTACCTTTTTACATGACTGAAACTGAAATATGTGTTTTATATTCATACATCCTAATTTGTCAAGAATGAAATATAACCAAAGCAGTCAAGTGAATGTAGTGTAGTCAAAAAGTGCTGTATTTTTCTCTGAAAAGTAGCAGTAGAAAGTGGCCTGAAAAGTACCAAAGTATCAAATTTGTTCTTGAGTAAATGTAGTTTGTTACACAGTGTTTGAGGGGAAGGGGCAAAATATAAAGGGCACAAGCGTGCAGAATGGGCACTAGAAGGGCGCCCTGGAGGGCATTTCCGTGGAGTCTTTTTGAACATGGTGGCACCAGGGGGGCGATTGCACCCCCACACCAATGCCACCATCACTCCTTTCACATTACACACAGTCCTTTTTTCCAGTGCTAATAAAAGCTTTCAGGCAGAAATAAGTTATTTTGCACAGCAACTGGATTACTATAGACTCGATATTATGGACCCTCCATGCAGTGGTACAATTTGGCTCTGCCACCTCATCGGGGACACAATTTTTGTGCTGAGCGTCTGGACTCCGCACAATCTAAAGAGACCCCCAGCGCCTTTCATGTGACCGAGGGCCCCTCTGTTTTCCATTTTTAACAGTGACATTTCCTCTGACTGTGTGAATTCACGGACCAGCCCGGGAGATCTAAAGAGAAGAGAGGGAAAAAGCCTGGCAGCAGAGACAAGGTAACGCCGACCAGCTTCCAATGGTTCTATAAAATGAACTGTAAAGTGATCTTCATCTCATTATGTAACGTACCGCTTGTGCAATACGAGCAGACTATATTTTGTAACAGAGCTGCAGTGTTGTCCCACAGAATCACACCGTATAAAGTGTTCACTAGAAACAAAATGACTGGCTGAATGGATCCAAACAAATGAGCGCACCGCCGTGTACAGAGGAGCAAAGTGGTTAGAATCGAGATGGACGTTAAACAGGAGTCAGCACTGCCTGGGAGAGGCTGGTGGCAGTGCTGAAGTGAGAGACAGAAGGCAAGAACAAGCCTGAAACATCGACGTGCGCGTCTGAATCTGCGTCCACAGATTGCAAAACCTTCCCAGCCACCCCCTGACAGCCAATTTATAACACACAGCAACAGTAACAACAACACAGATGGTTTTGGCCCAGCGAGGCAGCACCGGGCGGTTAATCTAAATAAGAACACGACATCAAAGCAAAAACAGCGCCTGCCTTCGGGGATCCACGCTGTCCATCATGTGACACCGCAAACTGCTTAAATGCCAAACGCACGCTCTGCCAGTCTGAGGTGAAGTCGCCACATAACCTCAGAAACGCACGAGTTACAAGGCGCAGGACAGCACGGAGAGCAAATTTGGTTCGCAGCTTCGTCCAAGAAACACAGGCCGTGGTCAGGCAGGCGTGTAATAGTCACACAGACCTCATAAGTGTGCCTCAGCAGCTTTTAAATTGGCACAAGAAGACGGGGAAGATAAACCATTAGGCCTGATTGTTTGTTAACGCTGCACAACACGGAACGAGAGAGAGGACACAGCTTTTTCTGAGTCTTTCCATGCGATCATTGTGACATAAAATTCGTAATTTCTTCGTCAAAACATTTTTGTTCTACGAACTGAGGTGAATGTCAGTAATTGTCAATAATCATTATTTGATCTCAGCAAATACACTACTGTTATGTTGAGATAATTAGTGTGCAAGAACGAGGACACAAAACCCGACAAACAATGGCACGCATAATCCCTCTCTGGTCTTCTGCATGGGATCATGTCAGATCCATTGCTGAGGAGCGTAGCCTCTCCGCTGAACAAGAAACAACATGATATCTCAGTCACTCTATGATGGTGTTGACGTTCACTACATTTGGCAGGGTGCTGCATCTTCACTAACTGTGGGGTAACACTGGCGTCGGAGCCATAAAATGAAATCAGATTTTGCACATAATATCCAAAACACAGCTGGAGAATTTCTACAAAGTTGGAGGAATTATCTCTCTCTTGGCACTCCGTCTCTGCTCTTACAGGAGAATGTTAGCTGTCTCTACTGATGGAGACACTACAGCATTATAACAGACCATATTTCAACTCAAGAGTGCTTTCTCAGACTCCACTTGCCAGGTTTTGGCTAAATTTGAAGGGAAGTTACACTCTGGCGCTGTGCTTTGGAGTCAAGAACAGCTCATACATTAACTATAGGAGGTTAAGGTAAAATGTAAAACTTCACTTTAAAGGACTCACTGCTAGAAGCTGAGTCCATTTGAAACAGAATGGACTGGACATCCATCTATACCACTCCTGTAGCTATGCATTGCCACGCCAGTGTGAGTTTATAATGCTAATAATAGTAATACAATATAATGTGTCAGAGACCGGTGATTTAAAGCAGTACTCACTGATTTTTTTGGGCCACTTGGGAGAAGCAGAACAAGCCTTAAACACAACATTCACATAAAAACCTGACTATAAAGTTATTATGACTAATGTGCTAGCCACAGACCAATATTAGGATTTATTTAGAACCTATGTTCAGGTGACCTGACAAATTTAAGCCTAATATTCACTTTCCTTCTAGCTTATTTTTAGTCTCCACCCTTTCCTGAGGGAAATGACCTGCTCTTTAGCTGATAATCGTTGACAAATCTTCGTCTTTCCTCCATTTGGTGCGGAGCAGGAAGAGTACAGTGGGTTTAAAAAAAGAAAAAAAAAAGATTTTCTAAGTATTTTCGCTTAGCCGCCGGCTGTGTCAAGAAACAAGGTGACCAAAGTGAAGTTGTGGGCTGTAAAACCAAAACAGTGAGCCGAAATAGGCTAAAAGGTTAAGCACAAAGCAACGTACTACATAGTTGAAGGGGAACTACAGATTTAAGTGATGATTCTTTGTATGATTGTTACTATGAGCAGTAAGCGATTTGAGCAAAATGACCATATTCGCTTCCCACTTGTTAAGCTGTAGTCCTCCTTCATCAACCCAACATCACCAATAGGCAATCCCTGCCCAGGTCCAGAGCCAGAACCTATCCTATCGCACCGAGGCCTATAACTGATAAATCACTCACTATTATTACAATTTCACAGGGCGTTGCCATTCGAAATTTCACAGTGTTTTTTTAGACTTTAGTGTACTAGCAGGTCGGGAAACACACAGGCCAATTACATTGCATTGTAAATCATTCACATGACAATACTCAGTCAACCAAATCAATCTGTGTATTGAATTAAGGATGTCATTCGAGTTGGACAGATGAGGCGAGGAGAGAGGACACATCACTCTGAGAGATATAACAAGAATGGTCTCTTAAATATTCTTCCCCGAGCAGTTCAAAATCAGCATGACTCATTTCTGAATCCATAACGATTATTAAAAGCGGTGATGTGAAGCGCCACTATACAAAGCTCGGATCATGTTTCGAGCAAACAGACCCACTCAAATCTGAACTGACGGCAAGGGAGACAGAATATGTCATATGTCACTAAATCACAGCGCAAGTTTGAAATAGTGATGTTCTGAATCTTTGCTTGATGAAATGTTCTAATTTGACCTCGTTGAATTAACAGTTTTTCACTGCCGCTGTGTCAGTATTGTCTGAGGTGTCAGTGTCGGTCAGTGTCATCTCGACAACATGCCTTCTTTCACATAACACAAATACATTTTAATCCATCACGAACATAGAATTCTTTGATTAGTGAAGCTTCAGGCTGAAGATTTTGAGGAGTGTTTCCAAGGAAATGTGCTGCAACACTACAAACTGCACCCTAGAACAAACCAAAGAGCAGCTTTAACACCTCTTACTGTGTGAACATTATTTGTGTATTACAGTATAAGTTGAAGCTATTTATTATTTGCCTAATGAGGATTTTTTTGATTAAAAAAACACATTCCAACACAGAATCAGCGGTTCGTGAGGGTAAAAGAGACTATGTCCGTCCCAGTGTATCCTGAGGGAAGAGCACCCTGTCATGTTGCTGCACCATCTTCCTTTTAACGCTGCCCATCTCTGACATTTCTCCTTATTTTGCAAGTTTCGGACCGCACAGAGGCTAAATCAGGCCGTGTTTAAAGGACAAACTGCATGAGGGTTTGTTTTGTGCTGTTTGTTAAACTGTCCTATTTGCTTTGTCTGCCTTTGAGACTTCTCTGAGTGGGCGGATGGTGTGATGGAACAAGAAGCTGCAGTCGCTGCCAGGGGCAAGAAGAGGCAGGGCAGAGTCCATCCCCAGAAATAAATAGCCCTGAACACAATCCAAACCCGAAGCAGTATATTATGTGAAACACAGGTTAAAAGTCTTGGATCAGACAGCCATCACTAAATACACTTGATTCTCAAACAAGCATCCCCCCTTGAAACCTGACAAAGTATTCCTCCGAAAATGTCATCACAGCTACCTACAATGAAACCTACAGGCCCACAAACGGCTACAGAGAGCTGTCCTAATTGGCAATCGTCAGCTATCAATCGGCCCTGAGGATTATAAAAAGCCCTCGTATTAATAGAAATTCTGTTTACCGAGCAGACTCTTGTGCCCTCTTTAATGAGTGTGCAAACATAAAGCCGTGTCTGAAAATGTAGGGCAGGACAACAGGACCAACAGTTGGATGCTGACAAAAACAAAGTCTTCAGCGCTTCAACAAGACGAGACGGATAAAAAAAACAAAAAAAAAAAACAAGTCTAGAGCCGTGCTAGATGCCCTGTGAGGCTGTACTTAGACACGTCAGTGCTTTCATCTTCATGCTAACATGTTTGCAAAAAAACAAAGCTCACATATGTGTGGATGTAATAAACAGGGACTGGATACTGGACTCAAAGATGGCACCCACACGTGTGCATCAGAGCCACACATTCCCACACACCCCATAGACTTTATATCAAAAAGTTGCATTTCTAGGACCTCAGACAATATTACAAAATATAAAACCTTCATAGATTTAAAATGTATAACACAGAGCAATAATTAAACATATCTGCATTTAAAGGGTCTGATGTTCGCTCTTTCAGCCTCTACCCACTCCCAACACACCAATCCAGCAGCTTGTTCTGTTGCCCTAGGCTTCAAACTGTGACACTGTAGGTACCCCTCTGGTGTCATCCCCTGTAACACAATGCTTCAATTGATATGCCATTGAAGTCAGGTTATGAAGTATAAAGAGCGAGAACAGTGCAAATTGATCTAAGAATTTACCAGTCCAGGCCGACTCAGCTTATATGACCTCATTAACTGAGCTTACTAGCTAAAGGCAGCTACAGTGAGCAACAGTTAGCGGTTACTCTTATGATATGCTGACCCCTTTTTGTTTGGAGTACTAATTTCACAAGTAGCCAGCTCATGAATTCTGCACCTTTGACTTATGTTTGTAATTTAAGCTTCATAATGTACATAACTTCATTTACGTAACTGAACTTATGTAACTGATATACTCAACCCATTATCTTCTCCTCAACCTAACTAAGCAGTTTTGATACACAAACGCTTCACAACATTGACTATGTTTTAATTGTTGCCATGATGACGAAGGTCATCTGACATCATCTCTGTCCTTTCCTGCGCAAAACCTGCTCACAAAACATGAAACGCTTCTCAGCAAGTTTTGTTTTGAAAGTCTAGCTGGACGGTCGAGGGGACGGCTACACAGTTTGAGAACAAAAACGCTGCAACCTGTGTATGCCTGATTCTATCTCAACACTTCGTGACATTGTAGCCCAACAGTCTACTATGGGAGGATGCCTGGTTTACCGTACCATCAAAAAGAAAGAGAAGGTATTTGTGGAAGTAGATGTTCAATGTTGCTTATTTTCCACAAAAACGAGTGGGTCTACACAGAATTTTTAAACGCAGATCAGCCGCTAAAAACAATCTATTGACTCCATTCCCATTTCCCACAGGCAAGAAAGCCCATCTGTGATTTTGATCTGAAGCGTTACCTTGCATGTCACAGACGTCAGGAATGTGCTGGAAACAGTTGTAACAGAATAGAAAAAAAACAATAGATCACGTCCCAAATTCCTTATTTACGTGCCACCACCAGATGTCTACTGTCTCTATGGGTCTACTGCAGAGTAAATTGACCCGGGTGTAAATGCTGAGTATACACATTCCCATTGCACTCAAAAGCCCAATCTTAGCGGGTTTAAGTGGGATTTCTGACCAGTGGAAAAAGTGATATTTGACATTTGTTTTCCACCAAAACAGCAACCCATCCGAATGTTTGGTGGATACTGTAACTGTCCCTCTACCCTCACTGCATGAAGTCCCTCTTGCTAAGCTGACTGTGGAGCCTTGCACAAGAAAAACTGTAGCTCAAGGGCTACGTACAGTGGCAGGTTGCGTTTTTGTTGTTGTTGTAGTACCACAACTGGCCCCTGGGGCAAATTGGCAGCAAGGTTGAGCAGCAACCCTATCCAGTTCTCCTTATGCATCCATGTGTTTAACAGGCAATGTTTACCTTGATCACTAGCATGTTAACAAGCTAATATTTGCTAATTAGCTGTAAATACAAAGTACAGCCGAGGTTGATGGGAATGTCATAGGTTTTACAGGTATTTCCTCATAAACGAAATCACTGGACAAATGGTAAACCATCTTATAGTGGTCGGAACATTTTGCTCAAAAACGCAAATGTCAACCATCACCAAAGGTTCACCAGAATCATTAGGATTCATCTTCTGGGCACCATTTATCTGTCACTAAATGTCATGGCAATACAGTCTATAGCTCCTTACACATCTTATTCTTGAGCAAACGACAGACCGACACTCCCTCAGAGCACGGCATGGCTAAAAATTTAAGATCGAAAGCTCTTTCTTGACCTTGGAAAAAGTATTTCATGTTTTGCTGCCAGCTGAGACATTTCCATGACAACCTGGCCTCTGCAGATGAAGATCACGTCTGTGTCAACTTTTAAACCAACGCGGACAAGGAGACCTTGATCGAAAGCCACTGAGTCGACCTCAAGCCAGATTGTTTTCATCCCCAAAAAAATTAAATTAGAGTTAAAAAAAAACATCAAAGAGACGATCTGAAAGGGCTCCAGTGTACTTTTTGTGAGTCTCACCTGAAATCGGTAAACAACACACAAGGTGTAGCACTAATGACCGGTGAATCTGGCCAACAAAAAAAAAAACCTGGGGTAAACAAGCGCCTCCAGTGGCCCCGGCTTTCACTTTCATTCTTCAAAGCGATGTGGTGGAGGCACATCAAGGGGAGCAAAGTGTCACTGTTGATTTGAAGCCTCGGCCACAGCAGAGTCAGGGGCGGGAAGTGTTTGGGAGGAGTGTCTAGAGAGCGCAGGGGGGTGCCAGTCGGATAGAGTTGTGCGGGAAGGCCCTCAAATCCTTTTTTTTTTATATCGCCGGCTTACAAG